>SZWC01005355.1:85314-118466 GCA_023375785.1 Penium margaritaceum | reverse complement strand
CCCCCCCCCCCCCCCCCCCCCCCACTAGTGTAGAACTTGTTCCTCAGCTAACCGGCCAATCAGAAAACCGTCATAGACCTATTTTCTGACAGGCAAGGTTTTCTCGGTGAGCCCTGCTACACGCCCGACAGCCCAAAACCCAGGCGTCATTCGTTTTGCCTGAAGATTGGACCATACCATAATACCAACGATGCAAACACAGTCGTGCAGTCAGAATCAGCTAGAAAAATAGCAACAAAGAATTATGGCTGCCCGAACCCAAGCAGTGCCTACGACGGTCCACGATGCCAAACAGTGCCACGCAGCAAGAGACACGGACCTTACGCAGAGCATGATGCTGCAGACGTAATGGCACAGTCAGAACCAGCGTTGGGAGCATGCAGACAGCATCTGTGGTGGCAATGACCGCCGGCGGCCCGACCGCCGAGGAGGCCTGCCGATGGAGCTGAGCACGTCGCCGGAGGGAGGAGGCTCTAGCGAACTGCGAGTAGGCCTCAGCGTGCGTCGGCTCCACCGGACGACACTCCAGCAGCGTCGAGTCTCGCCGTCAGTCATCTGCACGCCGATGTACACAAGCTGGGAGAACACAACAGAGCACAATGAGATACGAAAAACCAACACTCCCCCATGACTCACAAGCGTAGTGGACATGGGAGAGCAGAGACACAGTCAACAACCAGACTCCCCGAGGGCACGCAGAAACGCAGGCAGGGACAAAGAGGGCCACTCACGGACGCACGTTTACCGAACTCACATCTTTCTTGAACGAGTCGCGCTTCAGTGCCTTGGTCAAGAAGTCAACTAGTTGCTGTGCTGTCTCAACCCACACAATAGTGATGCTGCCGTCATGCAACAGTGAACGCACATAGTGATACTCAACGTTGATGTGCTTTGTGCGTGTTCGATGCACGCCTTCATTGTCGCCAATGGCCATGGCACTCTCATTGTCACAATGCAACGTGATGGATGCGATGGACTGAGGCAACTCGGACAACTGACGACGTAAGTACACACTCTCACACGCGCCTGAGCCAAGGGCCACGTACTTAGCCTCAGCAGTGCTGCGTGTAATGCACCACTTCTTGTCACTGCACCTGGACACAGCCGTGTCGCAGACCAGAAAGACCCAGCATGTGCGACTCTTGCCGTCTGGATTGCCGGCCCAGTTACTGTCAGTGTAGCCCACCGCGACGAGAGACGGTTGGCAGCGGAACATGAGACCTCTCCGAGGAGTTGATTCGACATAGCGCAGTACTCGGATCGCGGCCTCGAAGTGGAGGTAACGCGGCTCCTGAGAAAACTGAGCCAGGAGGTGGACGGCGAACGCGATGTCTGGGCGTGTCGTTGTCGCCAGGAACATCAGTGACCCGATGACTCGCAGATATGTGGTCACGTCTACTGGCTCCCCCACAACGGTTGGGTTAGGACTCTTCAGCTTCACCTGGCCATCAGGTGACAAAGGTGAATATGCGCTGGGCACAAGGGGCAGGTTCTCGACGAAGCGAGTGGACAGGGTCTGCACATAGGCAGCCTGGTGGACGTGTAGAATGCCCTAGGAGCAATCATGCTCGAGCTCCATGCCCAGGAAGACTCGGGCAGACCCGAGATCCTTCATCTGGTAGGTGGTGTGCACTAGGTCCTTGACACGCTGGATGGCACCCATGTCAGGCGACGCAATGAGGAGATCGTCAACGTAGACGAGGACATCGGCGAGGGTGTGGCCTCGCGGGCTGACAGACAGTGCGGGGTTAGCGGAGCTGCGCTGAAGGCCACCGCGAAGGAGCGTGCTGCTGATCTCGTGGTTCCAACACCGAGGCGACTACTTCAGGCCGTAGAGGACCTTCCGCAGCCGCCAGACTCTCCAAGTTCCGTCGTCGAAGCCTGGAAGCTGCACCATGTTAAGCTCCTCACTCTCCAGTGAACCATGGAGGAAGGTGTTACTCACGTCCGTTTGATGCAGCTCCCATCCATGCTGGGCAACCTGGCTGAAGAGCGCCCGACTCGTGGAGAACCGGCTAACTGGGGCAAAGATCTGGTCGTAACTGACACAAGGGACCCGTGAAAACCCTTTGGCTGTGAGGCGGGCCTTGTACTTGTCCAAAGAATTGTCGGGCTTCCATTTGCGCTGAAAGACCCACTTGGCACCGATGGCCTTCCGACCTGGAGGGAGGTCGACGAGGTCATACACGTGGTGCAGTCGGATAGCAGCGAGCTCATCAACGCTGGCAACATCCCAGTGTGCGACCTCAGGGGAGGCTCGAGCCTCGCGCAGGGTGGTTGGGTCCTCCGGGCGTGCTATGGAGCGGACCGAGAGAGTGTGTGCATCGCGAGGTCCAGGTGGGATGCGTGCGAGTGCAGCCACGACAGCATACCGTTGCTCGTGATGAAGCATGGCGTAGCCCAGTGCAGAGCCAGGATGAAGGTCTGCAATGATAGCTAAAGTGGTCAGGCCGAGGGCCTTAGTGCCAGGGTCCCCACTCACGACCGTAGGAGTGGAAGAGACAGGTGGCGCGACAGGGGGCCGAGACGCCACTGGGCGAGGTGCTGCGGTCTGCGCGCTCACTGAAGGTCTGGGTCGAAGGCTGCCGCCTGGGCCACGCGTGTAGTGCGGCAGGGCAGGAGATGGCACCGAGTTTGAAGGTACGACGGAGGCGGACGGGGTTGCTGGTCCGAAGGGACCTGCGGACGCGACTAGGGCTGCAGGTCTGGAGGGCCCAGCGGACGCGACTAGGGCCGCCGGCCCGGAGGGGCCGGCGGGTGCGACTGGGGCAGCTGGCCTGGAGGGACCAGTGGACGCGACTGGGGCAGCTAGCCTGGAGGGACCAGTGGACACGACCGGGGCGACTAGCCTAGAGGGACCAGTGGACGCGACTGGGGCTGACGACCCGAAGGGACCAATGGACACGACTGGGGCGGCTGGCCCGAAGGGACCAGTGGACGCGACTAGGACAACTGGCCCGGAGGGGCCAGCGGACGCAATTGGGGACTGTTGGCTCAGAGGGGCCAGCATGCGCACCTGGGGCCGCTGACTCGGAGGGGCCAGCGGGCGCGATGGGGGCTGTTGGCTGTTGGAACTTGAGGAGAGGGAGCCTTGGAGCAGCGAGCATGTGGGACTGAAAGGGCATCACTTGAGCTGAAGAATGGTTTTTGAATCACTCAAAATGATGGAGTACATATAGAGCTAGAGCTTGGGCAAGTCAGCCCTCTCACAAGCCACACAACTTAGCCATGGAGGCTAAGGCTCACACACTAGAGTCCATAATCTCACACAAGAGAGGAAATCAGACCAGCAATCAGGCTGACCACTCACACACGACCTAGAGAGCTAGAAAATGCTCTCATGGCACACTCCTAGTGGTCACATAACCCACAATCCCATGGAGAATCGCCATGTGTCCATGGCTAGCACACAAGGATCTCACCTCACCTAAAAAGTAAGGAAATGTACCTTTTTCCTAGTCAGCACACTCTGACAAGGCAACCCAAGAATCTACGACCTTTTTGGATGTTTCTCCCATCAGGTATTGACCTTGGACTTCTTGCCTTTTTCTTTTCTCAGGCTAAGGCATAGAGCCATCGCCCATGGTCACCCAGACACCGGCGGTCGATGATTCCGGAATTTTCACAAATTTATATCTCTCAATCCGACCGTTGGATCGGCCTGAAACTTGGACCATAGACATTTTGCCACCTGATGTTTCCATTAACGAAATTCGATTGACGATCGGAGCAGACATCTGGTAGTTTCCTGGAACTTGCTCCCGTGGACCTGAAACTGAGCCTCATGACTCCTTTCCCAAGAATCTCCCATTTTGCCGCAATCAGAGTGGGCTAAGTCCACATGCCTTCATGAAAAACTGCTGCTTCTTACGGCTCACTGGCTTGGTACAGAAATCAGTGACCTGCTTGCTGGTTGGAGTAAACTCCAGCTTGATGGCACCCTCTTCCACCATGTGTCTGATGAAGAGATAGGCGATGTCGATGTGTTTGGTGCGAGCATGGTGCTTGAGGTTCTTGGCGAGTGCGATTGCGCTTTAGTTATCGACGCGCATGGGAACTGGAATTGCTGCATTCCCACTCATCTCCGCCATGAGACGCTGAAGCCAAACTGCTTCCTTGGCTCCAAAGCTGAGAGAGACGTACTTAGCTTCCGTGCTTGAGGTGGTCACGACCACCTGCCTCTTCCTACACCAGTTGATTCCCCCGCCATTCATGAGGAACACATGTCCCGAGATGGACTTGCGGTCCTCAGGGTTTGATGCCCAATGTGCGTCTGTGTAGCCGATGATGCTGTTGTTTTTGTTGCCGTTGTAGGTGATGCCAATGTTGATGGTTCCTACAAGGTAGCGGAAGATCCGTTTCACTACCTTATGGTGCTCAGATCTGGGATTAGCCATTTACCCCCCCCCCCTCTTCTTGAACACCCACTTGCACTTGATTACCTTGCGTCCTGATGGTCGCTCAGTCAGCTCCCACGTGGCGTTGTCGAGCTGCGACTGTATCTCCTGCTGCACAGCTTGCGCCCAATCTACTGTATTTGGTGCAGCCATGGCCTCCTTGTAGGACGTTGGCTCATATGAATCTGTTGCAACTGTGACATTCATCTTGTCTGATTTTTGCAGCATCCAGAAATGCCCGTGCTCATCATGCTTGTAGCGCACCTTGAGAGGGTGCCTATGACCTGGTGCCAGGGCGTTAGCGGGCGGCTCGCACAGTGCTACAGGTACAACTGCTGCCGCTGGTGGTGCTGCATCTCCTTCTTCTGCTTCTGTCAATGAGGCCTCTATATCTGCTACATCAGACATGGGAGAGTGGAGTGGATCTCCCACTGTCACAGTAGAGGAAGGGTCAGGAGAGACTGGGTTAGGAAAGTTATCTGCTCCCACTGCCTCGTCAGCTGCTGGTTCTGTTGCTTCCTCACAAACAATGTTTGTGCCGATGACGTTGCTCTCGTTGAAGACCACATCCCTAGAGATTATGACATGGCTAGTGTCCCTCTCATAGAGGCGATACACCTTGCTGGCTACATCATAGTCGATCATCAGCATTTGCGCGCTCTCCACGTCCCACTTCTGCCACTTTTCATTGGGCACGTGCACGTGCACCAAGCTGCCAAACACACGGAGGTGGCCCACGCTCGGCTTCTTGCCAAACCATGCCTCATACGGCGTCATCTGCTCCAACGCCTTGGTTGGACTGTGGTTCTTGATGTACACCGCAGTGCTCATTGCTTCGGCCCAGAAGTCGTAGGTGAGCCGAGCCGCGTGCAACATGGAGCTTGCTGACTCAACGATTGTGCGGTTGGCACGTTCTGCTACACCGTTCTGCTGCGACGAGTATGGCGCGGTCCGCTGCGCCTTGATGTCAACTGCTGCAAGGTAGTCCTGGAAGTCCTTGCACAAGTACTCGCCACCGCGGTTGCTGTGCAACGCCTTGATTTTCTTGCCTGTCTGGTTCTCCACCATTGCCTTGAACTCATTGAACCTGTCTAAGCACTCGTCCTTGGAGGGAAGGAAGTACACAGCAGTGTAATGGCTAAAACAATCAATGAAGGTTAGAAAATACCTAGAGCCTCCAAAGCTCTGGGTTTGCATCGGGCCAGACAAGTCTGTGTGGACCAGCTCTATCACCTCCTTCGAGCGCTCCCCTACTCCAGTGAACGCCTCGTGATACTGCTTCCCCTCCAAACTGCCGATGCACAACTGCTGCTCAAAGTTGGAGATGGTGGGTAGATCACGCACCATGTGCTTTGTTTAAAGCTGTTGCAAGGCGCGCATGCCGATGTGGCCGTAGCACGCATGCCAGATTTGGCCATCTGTCGCCTACACCGCTGCTGCAAGACTCTACTCACGCGGGATCTTGGTTGCCCCCAACAGGCGGTACATGTCGCCTTCCTTCACCGACATGGCCAACTCCTCTCCCGTTTCCTTGTCGAGGATGTAGCCATAGTCGTCGTCAAAGACGACTCGTAGTCCTGTGTTGGTGAGGGAGGACACTGAGAGAAGGTTGAACGTAGCATCAGGTACATACAACACGTCATGGAACACTCCCACTTCAATGCCACGTGTGGTCTCCAACCACATCTTCACAATCCCAATCCCCTCAGCATACACCACCCGATCATCACCCAAAGTAATAGGTCAGGGGGGAATTGAGAGCAGCTGCGTAAACCAGTCCTTGTGGTGCGTCAGACTCGTGGTGCACCCTGAGTCCTTGTACCACGCTAGATCCGCCTTCTCCATCTGCAACATGTCGGACTTCACCATGAAGAGGCGGTCGCACACCTCCTTGGCCACGTTCATGTTGCCAAAGTGGCACACGCCGGTCTGGTTCTTCTGCTGCTGCTGCTGACACTGTTGTGACTACTGCTGCTACTGCTATGGAGGCTACTGCTTCTGCTGCTGTTGCGAGGAATACTGTTGCTGCTGCTCCATCTGGTCCCTCTTGAACTTGAAACACTCTTTCTTGTAGTGCCCCTCTTTCTGGCAATAGTGGCACTTGCCTTTCTTCTTGCCTCTCTGCTGCCCAGACAGCTGCTGCTGCTGGTTTTGTGAGCCGATGGCCATAAAAGCTGCTTCACTACTGCTGCCGCCATTGCGCATTGCTATATTGCGACGCAGTTCCACCTACACAAGGTGCGTGTAGATGAAGTCCAGGTTGAGAGTTGGCTGACACTCCAACGTCTCTCGTACCGTGTCATAGCTCGTTGGGAGTCCCCTCAGCAAGAGGAGGATGAAGCGCGTCTCTTCCACAGGGTTGTCGGCCGCTTTCAGCTGCTTTGCCAGCTCCTTTGCCCTGTCCAAGTACGCCTCCATCCCTTCGCCACCCTACATTTTCAACGCCATCATCTTCTCCTCCAAAAGCATGAGGAATTCAGGATCCTTGTTCTCATACTTCTTACACAACGCGTCCCACCCCTCTTTTGCAGTAGCCTTGTCACTCACGTACCGAAGACGCGGGTTGGAGATGGTGTTGACAAGTAGCCTATAGGCCTGCCTATCCTTCTTCTTCCACTCCTCATATGCCGCTGCTGTAGTTGTAGATGAAATTGCATCTACTGCTCCTTTCTGCGGCGTCTTCCTTGCCACCATCTGCGATGCGGTGATGCCTTTTGCCTGTGGAGGCGGAGCGCGCTCATCGCCGCTCACCACCTCCCACAAGCCCCTCTCCTCCAAAAGGATGCGGATACGGATCTTCCAAAACGTGAAGTTGGTGCGCCCTTCCAGCCTCTCCATGGGCTGGGCTGCTGTTACCATGCCTGCTGCTACCATTTTGAGCTTTGGTGATGCTCAACGCTGCCCTGAGTGGCGGCGCTACCCCTGCTTCTGCTGCTGCTTCTGCCAGAAATCTGTTTGACAGAAAATAGACTGTAGAGGGAAGCAGACTGGGAATTTGGAAAAACTAAGCCCACCACTGGAAGATTCAGCTCAAAATCTTTCAGATCGACCCATAGAAAAGGGGATTTTAACAAATGTACCCTTTTCAAAACATGGTATGCTGCTCCTCCTACTCCAGCTCAGACCAGCCAACTTGTAAACGGTATTTCTCCCAAAAGTACGAATGGAATGCAAATATTTTTGCACCAATGGAAAGCTTGGGAAAATAATTCAATTCTCAAGTGCTATTTTTTAAATTTGACAAAGAAATGAGAGAGTTGTGGTCATCACAAGGCGAGTCTTACTCAGAGAGAAGAGTATTGCCCTGGTCGACCTCGTTTTGAGCATAACTCTCAATCCGACTGTTGGATCTTCGCGATCTTTGGCTCGTTGGAAAGCTTGCCTTGAAAACGTGAAGATTTAGTGGTGGATCCTTAAATTTCGGTCAACCTTTGACCCTAACCTGTCACTCTCAAAGTGATGGCCTCTGCTGGCTGAAAGTGGCAGAACATGGCTCTGATACGGAGTGTTGGAACTTGAGGAGAGAGGAAGCGTTGGAGCAGTGAGCATGTGGGACTGAAAGGGCATCACTTGTGCTAAAGAATGGTTGTTGAATCACTCAAAATGATGGAGTACCTATAGAGCTAGAGCTTGGGCAAGTCAGCCCTCTCACAAGCCACACCACTTAGCCATGGAGGCTAAGGCTCACACACCAGAGTCCATAATCTCACACAAGAGAGGAAATCAGCCTAGCAATCAGGCTGACCACTCACACACGACCTAGAGAGCTAGAAAATTCTCTCATGGCTCACTCCTAGTGGTCACATAACCCACAATCCCATGGAGAATTTCCATGTGTCCATGGCTAGCACACAAGGATCTCACCTCACGTAAAAAGTAAGGAGAGGTACCTTTTTCCTAGTCAGCACACTCTGACAAGGCAACCCAAGAATCTAGGACCTTTCTGGATGTTTTTCCCATTAGGTCTTGACCCTGGACCTCTTCGACCAGATCCCAGGTCGCCCCCATTTTTGGCCGACCATGTCTGAGACGCCCCCATTCTGAGAACAAATGGCTAGATCGCCCCCATTCGAAGAACTTATGGCTAGGTCACCCCTATTTTTCTTAGTTTTCCAACTTGCCCCCATTCTGAGAATTATGGCTACGTCACCCCCATTAATGGGGGCGACCTAGCCAGAATTTTTTGAAAGTGGGGGCAAGACGTCGGTAACATTTCATGCGTAATGTGCATCGCAATCATAACTCCCCGGAGCACCAAAAGAGGGTCGACCTGGCCATGACTTTTCCGAATGGGGGCGTCCTAGCCATTTTTCTCATAATGGGGGTGTCTCAGACATGGTCGGGCAAGAATGGGGGCGACTTAGAAAGTCGCCCGGACCTCTTGCCTTTTTCTTTTCTCAGGCTAAGGCATGGAGCCATCGCCCATGGTCATCCAGACACCGGCGGTCGATGACCCCGAAAATTTCAAAAATTCATATCTCTCAATCCGACCGTTGGATCGGCCTGAAACTTGGTCCACATCCATTTTGCCACCTAATCTTTCCAATGGTGAAGTTGAATTTACGATCGGGGCAGACATCTGATAGTTTCCTGGAACTTGCTCCTATGGACCTGAAATTGAGTCGAATGGCTTCTTTCCTAATACTGGCTCGGAGGGACGAAGTGATGTGCCTCCCTAAAGCGGTAGGATGGAGGACGGACTCACCACTCCCCCACGCGATGGGATGGACACGGAGGAGCCGTAGCGAACGAGATCACGCAGAAACAGCTCCTCACAGAAGAGGGCATCGCGGGACTCGACGATGCAGTGTCGGGAGGGATCCCAGGAGTGCCAAGCCTTGGACTGACGAGAGACACCGAGAAAGGTGCAAGGACGCCCGCGGGGATGAGCTTGCCGCTCTACTGCGGGACGGGCAGCCACACAATGGCCACGCAATCCCACATGCGAGTAGGGCGGAGGTCGGCTCGTTGACCGCACCAATGCTGGTACGGCGTGGACTGGCGGGGAAGGGGTCCAAGGGGAATCCGATTCCAGACCCACGTCATGTAGGCCATGGCCTCAAAATAGAAGCGATCGGAGAGGCTAGACTCAACCCGCATGGTGTGGACGTCGTCATCCATGGTACAGTTCCACTGCTTGGAGACGTCTTTCTGGGCGGGCGTGTATAGCGCAGACGTCTCGTGGTGGATACCGCGGGAAGCGAGGAAAGTCGTGGTCTCGCCCATGTACTCACCACCGCGATCGGAGCAAAAGCGGCAAAGAGATTGACGACACTTGCGCTCCGCAAGGACAACCCAACCCTGAATGGCACTGGCGACATCGCTCTTCTGCCGAAGGCAGAAGACCCAGCGGTAGCGAGAGTAGTCGTCCGTGAGAGTTAGGACATAGCGGTCGTGGTCTCCGAAAGACTCGGTAGGGAGAGGACGCATGACAACGGAATGGACCAGGTTTAGATGGGCGGATGCACGGGAGGAGGACAGAGGGTATGTGGACCGGTGCATCTTGCCCTGAGTGCAATCAACACAATCTGTGGGACACGGGAAAGGGAAAGTCTCCGGGTCAAGGCCCTTGGCTGGCAGTGTGCGGAGTATGCTGTCTACGGCATCAGAGTGGACATGGCAAAGGCGGCAGCGCAAGAGTCGGGTGTGTTGTGGAGAGAGCATGCTGGTGAAGAACACATGGCCCATGGCAGCCGACGAGAAGGGGACGGAAGCAGAGGAGGACAGACATGGTACGTGCCACATGTTGCCACGAGTGGTGGCGTGCAAAACGAGAAAACCGGACGGACGCCACGACACAATGCCAACACCACGCGAGTGCACAACATCCATGCTCATGCGGTCAATGCTAGTAACGGACAGAACACTGAGCTCAAGACCTGGGACATAGAGGACATCGGCCAAGAAGATATCACCAGCAGGACCACGGAAATGAACAATGCGGACTTCACTGACATGCGACACCTGTCCAGAGCCCGTCTCGACCCTAGAGACATCGCCAACAAGACCAAGCATACTAAAGGCCTCGCGAGAGGCTGTCATATGATGCGTGGCTACGGAGTCGATGATCCAGGTCTCGGCAGGTCCTGGACCGGTGTCGCCAGATCACCGACAGTCACATGGCAGCAAGCGAGAGACGCGGACGCGGTGGAAGGGGGCGCCAACCGAGACTTCCAATCATCAAACCACGCAACGTCGTTATGAAAGGGGGCTGAGGAGATCACAGGGGATGGCGGGATATACGAGGAAGTAGGACACGACTGCAGCTCAAGCTCAGTTATGCAGGGCAATGGGGATGAGCAAGAGGTGACGCAATTTGCACTTCCCTGGGGGGGGGGGGAGGCAGGCCGAGCTGAAGCGCAATGAACTGCTCAAGCTGACGCTTGCGCGTGGACGGCCCGGGAGTGTACACTGAGTGCGAAGTGATGGCGCTGGAGCCTGGATAGAAGGAGGACTGCCCCGGTGAGGGGAACGGAGGTACTGACGGCTACGGATAATACTGCTGAGGAGTTGCATCTGCGGGACCGGTGGCACGATCGGAGGAGTGGATCCGCTGGACGGGGTTGAGGCGTCAGGGGTGGCGACAGCTACGGCGGAAAAGGCAAGACGGCGCTCTTGCTGGCGACGCATGGTGACAATGACACAAGCCTCGTCCGCCGGTAGCGGGCAAGTGTACCACCCGTGCCCTGGCTGGCTACTGTTGTGGCAGACTGAGCCACTACTATACCCAGTTGACCGCTGTTGTTACTGTTGCTACTTGTGACCCTTGCCTTTCTTGCTTCGACGCTTCTTCCCTGGCGACAAGGAACTAGTGGAGGAAGAAACGGCTGCGGGGGAAGCGATTGCCACAGAAGCGATGGCAGGGGAGGCGAGGGCCTCTGTGTGCTCGAGATGGGACTCCAGGTGAGCTTCCTCAATCCTGAGGAAGAGCTCGTATGCCCAGGGCATGAGGGTGCCCTGGGCCGCCATGGTGGAGAGGACGCCCTGGGAGTAGTGGACGAAGACGTCCGCGTACGTGCTGGTGGCACCGCACTTGATGGTGAGGAGCCCGGCCAAAGGGGGTGGAGCAGAGGTACCTAGGCGGCGGAGGATGTCCTCAACCCGCTGCCAGTATGCAGTAACTCTCTCGGTCTCCTCCATGTGCAAGGAATTGAACTCCCGCAGCAGACGGCTGGTCTCAATGTTGCTGGACGAGCAATGGGGACAAGTGAGGATGTGCCACGTGGCTCCAGGGTCTGGGTTGTCGCCAGTTGTGAAGTCACCGAGAGGGTTGTACGGCCAAGCGGGAAGCCGGAGGAGGGACAGGGACGAGGGCGCGTACGACGCGACCGACGTCATACAACTGGTTGGCCTGGGTGGAGTCGTATGGGAGGGTGTAGTATACCCACAGACCCTCACCGTGCACCCAGATGCGGAAGCTGAGCTCCTAGCTCCTTAACTGCTCGCTGGATTGAAGTGGCGGGGGTGTTGTCTCAAAGTCCTTTTGCCTGTGAACGGCGCTCAGAGTGGGGCCAAGGACGACGGTCACCGTCTACCTCTGGCGTTGAGTCTGTTGCTATTGCTACGGCTATTGTGGCAACAGCAACTGCTGCTGCTGCTACTGCTATTGCAACTGCTGCTGCTACAGCTGCTGCTGCTACTGTGGGTACTGTGCCTGCCGTAGTAGCTACGGCAGCTGCTGCTGGGGTGGGGGATTTTTTAGTTACCCCTTTTTTTCTTTCTTCTCGTCTTTCCCAGTGAGCCTCGCTGCTCGTTGTGGACAACAGGCTGCAAGCAGCGAGCTCGCTGCTTGCTGCCAATAGCTCGCTGCTCGTTGCAAGGAGCGGACTCACTCTTTGCAGCCCACTGCTTGCAGCAAGCTACGGGCTGCCAGCAGTAGCAGCTCATGCTAGGTGCTGTCGGCTGCTACTCGCTACTGCTACTACTACAGGCGGCTGTTACTGCTACTTGTTGTTGCAGCTGCTGTTGCTTACTCCTGCTACTACTCACTACTACTACTACTGCTTGCTACTACTGCTACTAATGTTGCTACGAGCTACTGCTACTGGCCGCCGCTGCTGCTTGCTGCCACGGGCTACCGTTGCTGTTGCTGCGAGCCGCTGCTACTGTTGGCTACTGCTGCTGCTACGAGCTACTGCGATGTCCTGCTTCTATCAGCTGTTGCTGTTGCACGTAGTTGTTGCTGGCTGCAGCTGCCACTTCTCGCTACAGTTGCCTCCCGCTGCTGCTGTTGTAGGCTGCTGCTGCTGCTCGCTGGTGCCAGTCCCTGTACCTGGGTGACGTCGCCCCGTGCATCGTCCCCTGCAGGTGTCGGACGCAACCTGCCGCTCACCTCCTCGCATCATGCGTGGGAGTCAATGTTGTCGGAAAAAATCCGGCAGCATTTTCCCAGGCCCAGTGGCCGTGGGAAAAAAACATGACTCCGCCATCAGGCGGGTCATTGCTGCCGGAAAAAATCCGGCAGCATTTCCCCTTCACTGGCACGTATGGGGATCCGCTTGCGTTGTCTGGCACCTGTACGTCAGTCTTCTTTTGCTGCTACTATGCTCTGGCTCTTATACCAAGAAAGGAAAACTAGGTAGCAGGTTGGGGTAGCAACGTTGTTGATGTAGCGTGCAGGCTTCCACGCTACTTGCCTAAGTCTATTGCCCCCTCTGTCTGCTGCTCTAGAGACTAAGTCTGGAACCTCTGGGCTTGTTACTCAGAAATGTGCGAACCAATGTGAGCGCCAGAAAGCAGTTTAAAACTGAAAGTGAGTGATTAGGAATCAAGAATGAGCAACAATGGGAGACCCCTCCAAGCTCTAGCCCCGCCCCCCACTATTGTAGAACTTGTTACTTAGCTAACCAGCCAATCAGAAAATAATCCTAGACCTATTTTCTGTTAGGCAGGGTTTCCTCGGTGAGCCCTGCTAGACGCCCGACAGCCCAAAACCCGGGCGTCGTCCGTTTTTGCTGAAAACTAGGCCATACAATAATAGCGACACTGCGAACGCAATCTTGCGGTCAGAATCAGCTAGAAAAATAGCAGCAAAGGGTTATGGCTGCCCGAACCCAGGCAGTCCCTACGACGGTCCACAATGCCAAACAATGCCGCGTAGCAAGAGATACGGACCCTAGGCAGAGCATGATGCTGCAGATGTAATGGCATAGTGAGAACCAGTGCTGGGAGCATGCAGACAGCATCTGCGGTAGCAGTGACCGCCGGCGGCCCGACCGCCGAGGAGGCCTGCCCATGGAGCTGAGCACATCGCCGTAGGGAGGAGGCTATAGCAAACTGCGAGTAGGCCTCAGCGTGCGTCGGCTCCACCGGACGACACTCCAGCAGCTGTGAGTCTTGCCGTCACTCATCTGCATGCCGATGTACACAAGCTCGGAGGACACAACACAACACAATGAGAGATGCCCAAAAACCAACACGTGTTTCATGTAAGAGGCAAAAAAAGCGGGTGGATGAAGTTCATTTACTAAAACACCCGCTATTTATTGGTTTTCGTGCATCTCTCATTGTACTCTATTGTGTCCTCCCGGCTTGTGAACATCGGCGTGCAGATGACTAACGGCGAGACTGAACGCAGCTGGAGTGTCGCTCGGTAGAGCCGACGCGCGTTGAGGCCCACTCACCGTTCACTGGAGCCTCCTCCCTCCGGCGATGCGCTCAGCTCCATCGAGAGACCTCCTCGGCGGTCGGGCAGCCGGCAGTCACTGCCACTGCAAATGCTGTCTGCATGGACCCAATGCTGTTTTTGGTTGTGACATTGCGTCTGTAGCATCGTGCTGTGCCTAGGGTCCATGTCCCCTCCTGTATTGCCCTCTTTGGTATCACTGACTATCATAGGCACTCCCTGGGTTTGGGCAGCCATAACTCTTTGTTGCTGTTTTTCTAGCTGATTCTGACCGCACGATTGCGTTTGCAGCGTTGGTATTATGGTATGGTTCAGTTTTCAGGCGAAACGGACGACGCCCGGGTTTTGGGCTGTCGAGCGTTTGGTAGGGCTCACCGAGAAAACCATGCCTGCCAGAAAATAGGTCTAGGACTATTTTCTGATTGGCTGGTTAGCTGAGTAACAAGTTCTACACCAGTGGGGGAGAGCTACAACTTGGAGGGGTCATCTTCATTTCTAATCAGTCACTTTCAGTTTTCAGCTGCTTTCTGGCGCTAACACTAGCGTGTGTGTTTCTTAGTAACAAACCTACAGCTTCCAGACTTAGACTCTAGAGCAGCGGACTGATGGGGCAACCGACTTAAGTAACGAGCGTGGAAACCCACACGTTGCATTAACAACGCTGCTGCCCCAGCCTACTGCCTAGGACTTCTAGCTTGGTATCAGAGCAAGAGCGTAGCAGTAGCATCAGAAGACTGGCGTACAGGTGCCGGACAACACCTGTGGAATGCCATACGCGCCAGTGCAAGGGAAATGCTGCCGGATTTTTCCCGGCAGCATTGACCCGCCTGGTGGCGGCGTCAGATTTTTTCCCACGGCCACAGGGCCAGGGGAAATGCTGCCAAAATTTTTTCAGCAGCGCTGACCCCCACACGTGACGTGAAGAGGTGAGCGGCAGGCCACGTCTGACACCTTCGGGCAAAAACGCACACTGCAAAGTCACGCAGGTGCATTGATTGGCACCAGCACGCAGTAGCAGCAGTCTGCAGAAGCGGCAGCTCCAAGAAACCGCAGCAAGCAGTGGTAGCAACAGCCAGCAACAGCTGCGTGCAGCAGCAGCAGCAAGCAGAAGCAGCAGCTCACAGCAGCCCGCAATAGCAGCAACCCGCACCTGTAGCTGGCAGCAGCAACAGCCCGCAGCAGCTCGTAGCGGGAGCCCGCAACAGCAGCCCGTAGCAACAATGAACAGCAACAACAACAAGTAGTAGGTGCAAGAGCGTGTAGCAGTAGGAGCAGGCTGCAGTAGTCTCAGCAGCGAGTCGTAGAAGTAACCCGCTGCAGTAGGAGCAACAGCAGCCAACTGCAGTAGCAGCAGCAGCCAGCTGTAGCAGTAGCAGTAGCGAGCAGCTGCCGGCAGCAGCCAGCAGCTTCTGCCGCTGCTCGCAGCCCATAGCGAGCAAGCAGCGAGTAGCAACCCGCTGCTGCCAGCGAGCAGCAACCCGCTGCAAGCGAGCAGCAGCCCGCTGCTCACAATAAACAGCGACAGCTGCCTGCTACCACAGACGAAAGAGAGAAAAACAAGAAAAAAACCAAAAAACATCCCCCACCCCACAAGCTTCTCTATTGCGGGTGCAGTAGCTGCCTTAGCTGCTCCAACAGCCACAGTAGCCACAGTAACCCGAGTTAGCAACAGTTGCTATTGCAACTGCATCCACAGCAGCAGCATGAGTAGCGGCAACCGCCGTTGTAGCAGTAGTAGCAGCAGTTGTAGTAACAGCAACAACAACAGTCGCACCTACATCAGCAGCAGCAGCAGCGGTAGTAGCACCAAAAACTGCAGCAGTAGTAGTAGTAGCAGCAGCAGCAGAAACAGTAGCAGCGGCAACAGCAGCTGCAGTAGCGGCCCCAAAAACCGCCGCTGCTGACATCAGTATCTAGCTGTTGACGTCACTACTGGCATCACTTTTGACGTCATCAACATAAAAAAAAGGGGGGGAAAGGGAAGGGGGAAGACAACCAAAGGTTGGGTAGAACGTCCACTACCCTGAGTCACTGCTGACATCAGCAACACAAAACAAAAAAAGTAAGGGGCACCAAACCATGGCTGGTAGCCCCAGTGGGGAGGGGTCCTCTGTTGAAGGGACCCCCAGCCTCCCTTTCTTACAGCGACAGCAGCAGCAGTAGTAGCAGCAGCAGCGGCAGCAGCAACAATCCACTGGCATCGTTAGCGGCACCCCTGACCCCTCACTGCTCTTCAGCAATAGCTCACCGCCTTGACGCAGCAGCTTGCAGCGCTGCAGCCATTAGCCTCCCAGACTGCCACCATTGTGCCGCTATCATTCAACCCTCCAGGCATGCCAGCCGAGCTGTGTCTGCTGCCATGCACTACCTGGCATAGTAACAGACTCAGCTCCAGCGGCACACAGTGACTTCCGTCCTTGGCCCCACTCTAGACGCCGGCCGCAGGTAGAAGGACTTTGAGACGTCGTCGCCGCCGCTTGAGGCCAGCGAGCAGTTTTCGAGCTGGGAACTCAGCTTTCGGATCTGGGCGCAGGGTGAGGGCATGTGGGCATACTACACCCTCCCGTATGACCCCACCCTGGTCCACCAGTTGTATGACGCTGGTCGTGCCTTACGTGCTCTAGTCCCTCTCGCCCCTCCGGCATCCCGCCTCGCCTTCGAGCCCTTCCTCGGTAGCTTCACCACTGGCGTCACCCCAGACCCTGCGTCCGTGTGGCACGTCCTCACTCGTTGCCGTCGCCTGTCGAGCGAGGCTGAGACCAGGCGCCTGCTGCGGGAGTTCAACTCCCTGCACATGGGGGAGACCGAGACGGTCACCTCCTAGTGGCAGCAGGCCGAGGACATCCTTCGTCGCCTTGGGAAGTCTGCCCCACCCCCTCTGGCCGTGCTCCTCACCATCAAACGCGGTGCCACCGACGCGTACGCAGACGTCTTTATGCATAACTCTCACGACGTCCTTTCCACCATGGAGGCCCAGGGCACACTCATGCCCTAGGCATACGAGCTCTTCATCCGGATTGAGGAAGCTCGTCTGGAGTCCCGACTCCAGTGCACGAAGGCTCTCGCCTCCCCCGTCGCAGCTACCTCATCGTCATCGGTGAAGAAGAAGCGTCAGAACAAGAAAGGAAAGGGTCAACAGCAGCAGCAGTAGCCGTTGACTGAATCCAGCAGTGGAGGCTCGGTCTACCACAACTATGGCCAGCCCAGGCATGGCTGGTACACGTGCCCTTTACTGACGGAAGAGGCGCGTGACGTCGCCACCATGCCCAGCGGGAGCACAGTCTCGCATCTGCCACCGTCGCGGTCGCCGGCTGTGACGCCTCGGCCTCGTCCAGCAGCTCCACCACTCCAGTTGCTTTGCCAGTCTATCCGACACATGTGCCGCAGCAGCACCATCCACAGCCGTTGGCGCCTCCGTTTCCTTCGTCGGCACAGTCCTCGTCCTACCCGGGCTCTGGCGCCTTCATTCCACACTCCGTCTACACTCCTGGGCCGTCCTCCTGTGAGTGTCAGCTGGAGCAGTTCATCGCGCTCCAACTCGGCCTGCCTCGCCCTCCTCCCTAGGGAAGTACAAGTTGCATCACCTCCTGCTCCCCTACCCAGCCCTCCATGACTAAGACTGAGCTGCGGTCGTGTCATGTTTCCTCATCTGTCTCATCGTTTGCCATGGCCTCCTCTACCCCTCTCCGTGACGACGTTGCGTGGCTTGAAGATTGGCAGTCTCGGTTTGCGCATCGTTCCACCGCGTCGGCGTCCCTTGCTTGCTGCCATGTGACCGTTAGCGATCTGGCGACCCCGGTCCAGGACCCTGCTGAGACCTGGATCATCGACTCCGGGGCCACGCATCACATGACGGCCTCTCGTGAGGCTTTTAGTATGCTCGGTCCTGTAGGCAATGTCTCCGGTGTCCGGACGGGCTCCGAAAAGGTGTTCCCTATCCGTGGTGTTGGCGTCGTTTGCTTCCGTGGTCCTGCCGGTGACGTCTTTCTGGCCGATGTCCTCTTTATCCCTCTTCTCGAGCACAGTCTCTTGTCCATCAATGCCCTTGACTGCATGATCATGGACGTTGTGCATTCGCGTGGTGTTGGCACTATCGTTGCGTCCGTCTGGTCTTATCGTACTGCATGCCACCACCCGTGGCAACCTGTGGCATGTACCTTGCCTCTCCTCCTCTCCTTCCGTCTCCTCCCTGTCGGCCGCCACATGCCATGTGTTTGTCACCAGTACGCTTTCTCCTCAGCACACCTGCCTCTTGCACCGCCACCTTTGCCACGTCCACTCTGCTGTCGTAGACAGCATGCTCCGCACCCAGCCCGCCAAGGGCCTTGACTTGGAGACTTTCCCTCTCCCGTGCCCCACTGAATGTATTGATTGTGCTTAGGGGAAGATGCACCGGTCCACGTACCCTTTGTCTTCCTCCTGTGCATCCGCTCCCGTCAACCTCGTCCACTCTAATTTCATGGAACCTCTCCCCACTGATTCCATCGGCGAGAATGGCCGCTATGTCCTCACCCTCATTGACAATTATTCTCGCTACTACTGGGTCTTCTGCCTTCGTCATAAGAGAGATGTCGCCCGAGCCTTCCAGGGCTGGCTTGTCCTTGCGGAGCGCGAGTGTGGCTGCTCTCTTTGCCGCTTTTGCTCCGATCGCGGTGGTGAGTACATGGGTGATGCCACGACCTTTCTCGCCTCCCGCAGCATCCACCATGAGACATCTGCGCCCTACACGCCCGCCCAGACTGGTGTCTCCGAACGGTGGAACCGTACCATGGCCGACGCAGTCCGCACCATGCGGGTCGAGCCCGATCTCTCGGTTGGCTTCTATTTTGAAGCCATGGCCTACATTACCTGGGTTTGCAACCGGATTCCCCACGGTCCCTTTCCCCGCCAGTCCACGCCGTACCAGCATTGGTGCCGTCAGCGTGGTGACCTCCGCCCTGCCCGCGTCTGGGACTGCGTGGCCATTGTGTGGTCACCCGCCCCGCAGCAGGGAGTCAAGCTTGCCCCCCGCGGATATCCTTGCACCTTCCTTGGTATCTCTTGTCAGTCCAAAGCTTGGCGCTTCTGGGATCCCTCCAGGCATTGCATCGTTTAGTCCCGGGATGCCCTCTTCTTCGAGGATCTCTTTCCTCATGCGTTTTGGCTCGTCCGTGTCTATCCGGTCGTGCAGGGGAGTGGTGAGTCCGTCCTCCGTCCTACCGCTTCCGAGTATTACATCCCTCAGCCCCTCTGAGCTGGCAGCAACAGTCGCATCCGCTGGTCCCTCCGGGCCGGTAGCCCCAGTCGCGTCCGCTGGTCCCTCTGAGCCGGTAGCTCCAGTCGCGTCCGCTGGTCCCTCCGGGTCAGTAGCCCCAGTCGCGTCCGCTGGTCCCTTCGGGCCGGCAACCCCAATCGCGTCCGCTGGTCCCTCTGAGTCGGCAGCCCAATCGCGTCCGCTGGTCCCTCCGAACCGGCAGCCCCAGTCGCGCCTACTGGTCCCTCCGGGCCGGCAGGCCCAGTCGTGCCTACTAGTCCATCCGGCCGGCAGCTCCAGTTGCGTCCACTGGCCCCTCTGAGCCGGCAGCCCCAGTCGCGCCCACTGGCCCCTCTAGGCCGGCAGCTCCAGTCGCGGCCACCGGGCCCTCTAGGCTGGCAGTCCCACTTGCGTCTGTTGGTCCCTTCGGACCGGTGGCCCCAATCGCGTCCACTGGCCCCTCCGGGCCAGCAGCCCGTGTTGCATCCGCTGGCCCCTCCAGGCCTACAGCCCCGTCTGCCTCCATTTGCCCGTCGGACTCAGTGCCATCGCCTGCCCTACCACGCTACAAACATGGCCGAGGCGGCAGCCTCCGACCAAGGTAGTGGTTAAGCGCGCAGACCATCGCACCGCGCTCCGTGGCGCCTCGACCCCTCGTGGCTCCACGTGTCTCGTCCACTCCCACGGTCGTGAGTGGAGATCCTGGCACCAAGGCCCTCGGCTTGACCACCTCGGCCATCATTGCAGATCTTCACCCGGGCTCCACACTGGGCTACGCCATGCTTCATCACGAGCATCGGCACACTGTCGTGGCTGCACTGGCGCACATCCCACCTGGGGCTAGAGATGCACACGCTCTCTCAGTCAGCTCCACAGCACGCCCGGAGGACCCAGCCACTCTGCGCAAGGCATGAGCCTCTCGTGAGGCCGCATAGTGGGACGTTGCCTGCGCCAATGAGCTTGCTGCTTTCCGACAGCACCACGTGTACAACCTCGTCGACCTTCCTCCAGGTCGGAAGGCCATCGGCGCTAAGTGGGTCTTTCGGCGCAAGTGGAAGCCCGACGGGTCCTTGGACAAGTACAAGGCCCGCCTTACAGCCAAGGGGTTTATCCAGATTCCTGGGCTTGATTACCAACATATCTTTGCCCTAGTTGGCCGGTTCTCCACTAGCTGAGCACTCTTCAGCCTGGTCGCCCAGTATGGGTGGGAGCTACATCACATGGATGTGACCAACACTTTTCTCCATGGTTCACTGGAGGGTGTGGAGCTCTACATTGTGCAGCCCCCAGGCTTCGACGATGGCACTGGGAGAGTCTGGCGACTGCGTAAGGCTCTCTATGGCCTGAAGCAATTGCCTTGGTGCTGGAACCAGGACATCAGCAGCACGCTCCTTCGTGGCAGGCTCCAGCGCAGCACCGCAGACCACGCATTATTTGTCAGTCCGCGAGGCCAGACTCTCGCTGTTGTCCTGGTTTACGTCGACGATCTCCTCATTGCGTCGCCATACACGCCTACCATCCAGCGTATCAAGGACTTGCTGCACGCCGCCTACGAGATGAAGGATCTCGGTTCTGCCATAATCTTCTCGAGCATGGAGCTCGAGCATGATCACTCCCAGTGCGTCCTGCACATCCACCAAGCCGCCTATGTGCAGACTCTGTCCACTCGCTTTGCGGAGGACCTGCCACTGGTGCCGAGTGCATCCTCACCCATGTCACCTGATGGCCATGTGAAGCTGAAGAGTTGTGACCCAGCTGTTGTGGAGGAGCGAGTTGACGTGACCACGTACCTGCGAGTCATCGGGTCACTGATGTTCGCGGCGACGACGATGCGCCCAGACATCGCATTGGCCATCAACCTCCTGGCCCAGTTTTCTCAGGAGCCGCGTCACCTCCACTACGAGGCCGCTATCCGAGTTGAGCACTATGTCGTCTCGACTCCTCGGCGAGATCTCATGTTCCGCCGTCAGCCGTCTGTTGTCGCGATGGGCTACACCGACAGTGACTGGGCCGGCAGTCCGGACGGTAAGAGTCGCACAGCCTGGATCTTTCTAATTGGCGGCACAGTTGTGTCTTGGCTTAGTGGCAAGTAGGGGTGGATTGCAAGCAGCACTACCGAGGCTGAATACATTGCTCTTGGCTCAGGCGCGTGAGAGAGTGTGTGGTTGCGTCGTCTCTTGTCCGAGTTGCGTCAGTTTGTCGCATCCATCATGTTGCATTGTGACAATGAGAGTGCCATGGCCATCACCGACAATGACGGCGTGCATCACACATGCACAAAGCACATTAAAGTTGAGTATCACTATGTGCGTTCGTTGTTGCATGACGGCAACATCAGCAGCATGTGGGTTGAGACAGCATGACAGTTGGCTGACTTCTTGGCCAAGGCACTGAAGCGCGACTCGTTCAAGAAGGTTGTGATTTCGGTCGGCATGCGTCCGTGAGTGGCTCTCTTTTTCCCTGCTTGCGTCTCATCGTGGCGTGGGGGAGTCTGGTCTTTAACTGTGTCTCTGCCCGCATATGTGCACTACGCCTGTGAGTCATGGGGGAGTGTTGGTTTTCGTGCATCTCTCATTGTACTCTGTTGTGTCCTCCCGGTTTCTGTACATCAGCGTGCAGATGACTGACCGCAAGAGTCGACGCTGTTGGACGGCTGCTCGGTGGAGCCGACGCGCGCTGAGGCCCACTCACTGTTCGCTGGAGCCTCCTCCATCCGGCGTGCGCTCAGCTCCATCGGCAAGCCTCCTCGGTGGTCGGGCCGCCGGCGGTTACTGCCACTAGTGATGTTGCCTGCATGCACCCAGCGTTGTTTCTGGTTGTGGCATTGCATCTACATCATCATGTTGTGCCTAGGGTCCATGTCTCCTATTGTGTGGCCCTGTTTGGTATCACTGACTGTCATAGGCACTGTCTGGGTTCGGGCAGCCATAACTCTTTGCTGCTATTTTTCTAGCTGATTCTGACTGCATGACTGCGTTTCCTGCGTTGGTTTTATGGTATGATCCAGTTTTCAGGCAAAACGGACAACGCTCGGGTTTTGGGCTGTCAAGCGTCTGGCAAGGCTTACCGGGAAACCCTCCCTGCCAGAAAATTGGTCTAGGACTATTTTCTTATTGGCTGGTTAGCTGAGTAACAAGTTTTACACTAGTGGGAGGGAGCTCGAACTTGGAGGGGTCTCCCATTGTTGCTCATTCTTCATTCCTAATCCGTCACTTTCAGTTTTCAGCTGCTTTCTGGCGCTAACACTGGCGTGCGCGTTTCTAAGTAACAAACCTTGAGCTTCCAGACTGAGACTCTAGAGCAGCAGACTGAGGGGACAGCAGACTTAAGCAACGAGCGTGGAAGCCCGCACGCTGCATCAACAACTCAGCTGCCCCAACCTGCTGCCTAGGATTTCGAGCTCTATTCATGAATAAAGTTTCATGTAACGCATTTTGCGGCTTCTTACACCTCCTTCCCACCATGTATCTTCATGTTCGAGGTTAGATTTCACAAGGTTCGAACCGGCGACCCCGACGCTCAACGGTACCTGACGACCTACAACGACGATGTTGAAGCAGTTAGCTCGACTTCAAGGTCAAGCTAGCTGCTTCAACAGCGTCACCTCTCTTCTACCTTTAAAGCCATCGGAAGAGGAGAGCTTCACCTCGGAAGAGCGATTTGGGGAGAGGGGCTACATGTCGGAGTTTGGCTTTGGTTGTTTAAATTTCGAGCATTGGAAGTAGAAGATGCAGGTATCGTAAGCCGCAGGATTGAAGATGGGTAAGATGAATTGCCGTTGAATGTTTTTTGCTGATGCGCCGAATCGTGATTGACTTTCATCGACTTCCATGTAAGCATTGTGCCCTGATTGGTTGGCAATCAAGGCTTAGCTGAAGAACATAACAATGATGATGGGAATCATACCGTAGTGTCGCTTATATTCGCCTATTATCTAGAATGAAATGAGGTGACAGTTATGTTCGACTATGATTTTGGGCACTGTAATTTCTACACTGATTCGTCCATGTGCATCTCATTCATTTTGGTGTTGGTTACTTGTCAAACTGCCTGTTTAGGACCCAGGTCTGTACCTCTAACTTCAAATGTTCGAACTTGAATTTCGAGCCGTGGAAGGAACGACGTGCACTTTCTATGCTTTGCAGCTCGTTGGGGTGCGACTACGAGCATCGGACGGCGATCCAATGCTTGCTGTCTGCCACCGCTCGCGCGCAACCCTCCAAGAACTGCGTAGGACGACGTGGATGCTTCCACCACACGTGTCCTCGAATCCCAGCAGCCGGGGATGAGCCCGTTCGCGGAACAATTTGTACCAGAGCGTGGACTTCATAGTATTGAGAGTGTTTCGTCCAAAGATCTAGAATTATTTTAGTGCCCGAGTGGACGAAGTAAAAAAATTGTTATAGGCGAATGCAAGAGGCACTACTTCATCTATGGGTCGCCAACCGCGAAGGTCGCCCGAAAACAGCGATGTTCGGCATTAGTGTAGACACTTGGCTATAGGTTCGCATCGACGGCACGTCGGCCATTCCCGTGCACAATGTGCGGGAACGTAGATGAAAACCCGACTTCAGCAAACTCAGGGCGCGACCCATGCGTCAGGTACAGGCAGTGCATGACAACTGTCAATGTTAGTTTGATGACTGGTGCGGCATTCGCCAAAGATTCACACATCTTCATACTTTTTTAACTTGTTTGATAGGTCAACTCTCATGAAAAATTCAGGCCCCAAGATGAGATGGAGATTGTCTTGTGGTCAATACAAACATTGAGGTTTTGAGAAAACAGTGTGATGGGAACTAGGACAAATTGATCTAGGGGCCCGGGTTTGCACCCAGTTCCAACGCGAGGACCCGCATTGCCGGATCCGTCAGCGCCGGAGCCCCTATTTTGCCGGCGATCAACATGAGGGCCCTCAAGCTGCCGGTCGCGTCTCCAGATAGCTGGAATGCTACCGGTGTCGCTTTGTTGGACGACTGCCTGCCCCATCAAGCGGCCGGATCCTTTGAGTTCTGGCAGCGCGGTAGGTTTCAATCGCTTGATTTCAACCGCAATTTATTGAAAAGTCATATTTTACTTTTCCGCATATTTCAATCGCAAACTGATCTCCTTCACGCGGTTCAACTCTTTGTTACCGCCAATCCTCCTACGTATTCTGTAGCAAAAAATTTGGGCCATGCCGTGGGAGAACCCACGATGCGCGAAGTTGTCGAGGACTTCGACACGGGCAGAAAGGGCCCTCAAGCTCAACCGAGCTTGAGGGCTCCGACCCGAGCCCTCATGAGACGCCGCTCGACGCAAGGCGGCGTCGCGTGGCTTCGCCGCTGGCTCGGACCGCAGTCCAAGCAAGCTCGCGTTGAGGGCTCGGACCGTAGTCTGAGCTCTCTACACGTGTACTTGCTTGGACTGCGGTCCGCGCCAGCCGCGGCATGAGCCATCAAAGCGTGTCGCGTTCGCCGCAGCCCAAGCAGCGAACGACAACGACATTTTAGTGGCGAAGCACACTGCAGCTAGCGCCTCGCCACTGAAGTGTCGTGTGGGAGTCGACCACCATGAGGTTAAATGGCCCTCGTAGCCCGGACAGGGTGTCATTCCGCTCAAAACGAGGCCACCGTCATTTGAAGAGCAAGCATCCATGGCCTCCGTCCGTCGCTCTCTACGTGGCGCCATCCCACCATCTGCTATGGCTGAGCGCGACACATTCCAAGCCTTAAGCCAACAGTCGCAGCCCCAGCTGTCGCAGGTCATTGACCCGCCTGCACGACCTCGCAGGCCTCTCCGTGACGTCGCGGCGAACGTCAACGTCGTCATGGCCCGTGTCCACGTCATTGACCTGGACGCTGTTGACGTTGGCCCCGGTGAAGCTGCCAGTGTTCCCGGCGACGACGCTCCCGTACCCCCATTCAGCGTGCCGAGGCCGCACGTTGCTCAGCAGGGACCCTCTCGAGAAGCGAACGGCGACCCCGCTGACCACCGGAGGCCTCAGCGCGTGACTGACGCAGGCAAGTACAGCCCGCTGCAGCTCACTTTGTCGCTTGTGATGTTTCATACGTTGCTGCTGCTGCATCTGCCCCTGCTTTATCTGCCACTGCTACATCTGCCCCTGTTGCATCTGTCGCTGCTACATCTGCCGCTGTTGCATCTGCCGCTGCTGCATATGCCGCTGCTGCATCTCCCGCTGCTGCATCTGCCGCTGCTGCATCTGCCGCTGCTGCATCTACCGCTGCTACATCTGCCGCTGCTGCATGTGCCGCAGCTGCATCTGCCACTACTGCATCTGCCGCAGCTGCATCCGCCGCTATTGCATCTGCCGCTGCTGCATCTGCCGCTGCTGCATCTGCCGCTGCTGCATCTGCCGCTGCTGCATCTGCCGTTGCTGCATCTGCCGCTGCAGCATCTGCCACTGCTGCATCTGCCCCTGCTTTATCCGCCACTGCTGCATAGGCCGCTGCTGCGTATGCCTCTGCTTTAGCTGGGAAACCTGCGCCTCCCGCTGCTTTATCTGCCGCAGTTGCATCTACCGCAGCTGCACATGCATATGCATCAGCATATGCGTATGCATATGCAAATGCAGATGCAAATGCACATGCACGTGCAACTGCATATGCACCAGCATATGCAGTTGCATATGCAGTTGCATATGCATATGCTGATGCATATGCATATGCATATGCTGATGCATATGCATATGCAGATGCATATGCATCAGCTGTGCATATGCATATGCTCATGCATGTGCATGAGCATATGCTGATGCATATGCATATGCACCAGCCGCAGCTGCATCTGATGAGTTGCTTTTGCCGCTGATGCATGAGAACACGCATATGCATATGCATATGCTTATGCATATGCTGATGCAAGTGCATGTGCATGCATATGCAACAGCATATGCATCAGCATATGCAAATGTAGATGCTTATGCATGTGCATGCAGCAGCTTACGCATATGCATCTGCATATTCTGATGCATGTGCATGTGCATGCATATGCACCAACATATGCATGCAGATGCATATGCATCAGCATGTGCCTGCATTTGCATGCATATGTAGGTGCATATGCACGAGCATATGCATGTATCTGCATCAGCATATGCATAAGCCTCGGCAAACGAGAGCAAAGTTACTCTTGACGTCGAGGCGCACACGTTTTTTGTGCCTCAATTTGCACGTTAATCTTGTCCCCGGCTGTCCCCTTGTCCTCCCCCACGGAGACCTCTCCGTCCATCACGCGCGCCACGAGAATTGCACACGCAATTGCAAACGCGCCTCGAGTTCGAGAGCGAGAGTGCTCTCGAACGCCGAGGCTTACATATGCATGCATATGCAATTGCATTTGCATACATGCATGCAGATGCATATGCAGTTGCATATGCATACATGCATGCAGATGCATATGCATGCATATGCATATGCAACTGCATACACAGATGAATTTGCAGATGCATATGCAAATTCTTGCATGTACAGATGCATATGCATGCATTTGCAGCTGCATGTGCACCAGCATGTGCATCTGGCCGTGCATGCATATGCAGCTGCATATGCACCAGCATATGCATGATGCATATGTTGGTGCATATGCAGATGCATAATGCATCTGCATATGCACCAACCTATGCATTTGCATATGCATGCATATGCACCAGCATATGCAGAAGCATATACAGATGCATATGCACCAGCATATGCATGTGCATGTGCATGCATATGCACATGGATGCTTATGCACATACATATGCATGTACATGTGCATGCATATGCATGTGCATGTGCATGCATATGCATGTGCATGCATATGCATGTGCATGTGCATGCATATGCATGTGCATGTGCATGCATATGCATGTGCATGTGCATGCATATGCATGTACATGCATATGCATGTGCATGTGCATGCATATGCATATGCATGTGCATGCATATGCATGTGCATAGGCAGGTGCATATGCATTTGCATGTGCATATGCAGGTCCCTATGCATCTGTATCTGCATATGCATATGCATCTGGACCTGCATCTGCCTCTGCATCTGTACATGCTTCAGCACCTACGTATGCATCATCATATGCATGTGCAGCATAGGTTGCACCATCACGTTTCTTCATATGAATGTACAACTCATACGCATTTTTCCACTGTGTTCCAATCCTTATTTACGTACTCGTTTCACGCAAACAGGTACAAGTGATGACGAGGCACCAGTAGAAGCAGCACTTGGGGACGGCACCACTGAGCTTCGTACTGGAATGGCTTTTGGATCCATGCCTGCACTTCGGCATGCCATATAGGACTATGATGTGCGTCAGCGTTTGACCCTAGCATGGGAGCGGAGCTGTCGCTCACTCCTTGAGGTCCGGTGCAGGCACTGGCAAGCGGAAGGATGCAGTTGGCTCCTTTGAGCCCGCTGTCAAAAACAAAGTGGTAACATTCGTGTAACGCATTTTGAGGACGGTCATCGGTGTACTGCAGGCAACCTTCACGGCAGTCCGGCTCGCACGGTTTCCAGGGTGCTGCGTCACGTGCGGCAACACGTGGAGTTCGACTTGACAATGAGAGTCAACACTATCCAAGCTGTCGTCCGCGCGGCAACCTACGAGCAGATATCGTACGACACTGCATGGAGGGCGAAGAAAACCATTGTGAAGAACATAGTGGGTGACTTCGACCTCAGTTGGGCGCTCTTTCCAACTTGGTGCGACGAGGTATGTGTGTTGAAAGAACCCTGTCACACTTGTCCAATGCATACTTTGGTTCCTATGTGTAAGTGACGCTTGATAACGGCACTTGTTGACTTGGTGACGTTGCAGCTGAAGAAGGTGGACAACCGTGCGGTTGCTCTTGCCAAAGAGGACGAGAACAGGCGCTTCCTGCGTGCATTCTGCGCACCTGGGGCATGCGTGAGTGGCTTTGAGTACTCGCGCCGCATCGTCACCATGGACGGGACCCACCTCCGTAACGGCTTCTCGCAGGTACACCACATTTCTTTGCAATAACTTAGTCCATGCGTTGTGAAACGATGTTGGGATGCTTATAGGATGTTCCATAGGCAATGCACTTAAATAAATGAGTTATGTGTCACGTTCTGCAGGTTCTCCTCATCGCATCGACCTTCGATGCAAACAACCATTACGTGCCAATCTGCTGGGCACTTGTCCCGGGTGAGGATGGGGAGAACTGGGCGTGGTTCTGCAAGAACCTACGCACAGCGTTTCCTCTCGCAGTAGTGGCGGGATCCGTCATGATCTCCGACAGGGAGCGAGGCCTCATCAACGCTATGGCAGCAGAATTACCTCGTGCAAGCCACGCCTACTACATTTGGCATCTGGCGCAGAACGTTGCCACCCAATATGGTGCATCAGCGAAGACTACGTTTTGGGGTCTTGCTCGTGCACGCTCCAGCAAGTCGTAGGACCGTGTTGTACAGTACCTGCGTGATGTTTGTGCAGGAGCTGCAACGTACCTGCAAGGGAATGAGGTTACTGGGGAGACAGGCATACCACGGGAAACTTGTGCGCGCATGTTTTTCCAAGGTGCACGTGGGGGGCATGACACCTCCAACGCTGCAGAGTCGTTGAACAACCAAATCAGGGAGTCGCGCAAGTTGTACCCCTTCTTCACGTGGGTAGGGCTGTACCCACTTGTTCAGTAGTTGTTTCTCACGCGTCGTCGTGAAGCATCTGCCGTGCGCACGCGCCTAGCCACTGTGTCCAGCTGTACTCTGTTTCACAACTGTCGCATGTCGCGTTCCTGCAATGTCCAGCTCAGTACTGAGCTTGCAGGGACTGTTCGCGGACCAACTGGTAGCGAGCGTCAAGTTGACTGCGCCACACGTCAGTGCTCGTGTGGTCAATTCCAGGAGCTGCAACTCCCATGCGTCCATGCATGTGCTGTCCTTTTCCGCTCTGGTCTCAACCCGGAAAACTTCACACACGTGGGGCTGTCGAACATGACGCTTCGTCGCATGTACCGTGGTTCACTGCCTGGGATAAGCCTTTGACTGCTGAAACATGCAGAGGAAGGTTTCTGCCCACCTGGTCAACAGCGTGGGCGTGGACGTCCACGCACTGTGCGTCAAGAGCGTACCCGTCGTAGGCGTGCAAGTGTCATTTGCACCAACTGTGGGCTGCGTGGTCATGGCCGCCGTTCGTGCCGCAATCCAGCTGCGGAAGAGCCTTCTGTGATGGCAGCAACAGCGGCTGCTGCACTTGCCGGAGGCATGCCAAGTGACATCGAGTCTCTTAGTTCAGACTCTGAGTAGCATGTTGTTGCCAGGTGGTTTCAAATTCCTGTGTATGCAGTAACCCCTCAATGTAGGGACGAGCATCATTTGGAATCTATTTATGCTTCTTTCTTCCTACATCGCTCCTCTTCATGACTTGCACGTAATGTATTGTAATTCGTGCAAACGACATCCATGGGTTCGTAACCAATATGTTTCATTACGGCAATGATGTGCCATAGATCCTATGGGGATGCTCCAAATGCCTTATAAGACACAACTCCCTTCTAATGGCTGAATGATTGAACGTTGAATACACGACGTACCATATGCGTTGGTGCTTGGGCTATTGATTGGGGCAATGCTTCTTTGTTTGCTCCGGTCACAAACCAGCAGCTGTATTGCCTTTTATGTGACACGTGGCTTGCGTTATGGCCAACTAGTTGGCCATGCATGGCTCATACAATTTTCTCGGTGGTTGACCCGGTGACTACGTGAAGATCGTACTCATCTTACCTATAAGAGGTTATGTGTTCTCCCTGTGATCAATAGTTCAGTACGCAGAGTTATGCACTAGCACCTCATGTGACCTAGTAACGGTTTATTGTACCTTTGCACGCTTTGGATCTCACATGTGTGGTCTGCATGTGGCCGAGGCCCGGACAAACGTTGACATGTTGGACTTGCTTGGTTGGTCAAAATTGTTTGCCTTTGGGTATTCGAATGTATGAGAATGTTGTTTTGGAGTTTGTATACACGTCCAAACTCCAGGCATATGCAATTATGTACTTTCGCAGCGGTCGAGACCCACCCACTAGGCGACATTATCCACCGCCTCGGGAGATCTGTCTTGCTTGGTTTCACTTTTTGTGATGTTCATATTACTGGCTCCATCCATGTGGTATGGTGTGAGTCATATCGTTTGCTTGTACAGCTTACTGCTTTACCCATGTCCATGCTCGTGCAGAACCCTCATGCGGACCCAAGTAGCGCCAGAGCACCGACGCGTGGTGGCTCCACCCACCAGCAGCTACAAGACAGTTGCCACAACATCATGCCGGCTTGCTGGGGTGCTCTGTAGGTTTTCTGTAGTCACTAGAGTTTTCTCGGTGGACTGGCTCTAAAGCATGATTTGCATGTTTTGTATTGTTTATCCACCGATCGATGCCCCGCTTGAGCATGTGACCATTTGTAGTGGAATTCTCGAGATTCTTCATCTCAAGGTTCAGAAGGTGTTGCGTTTAGATGCCTGTGCTTAAAGTTACGACCAAAATAGTGCTTTTGGACCATGCATACGACAAACTGACAGCGCCGCGTGGGTCACCCGCCGTGCGCTGAGGCAGGTATTTATGCTGTGTGCTTGTCAGGCGCCATCTCTATTTGCATTACTAAGGTAACAAGGCTTAAATGAATTTGCGCGTCTCCCTATCCTAACCCGTGCTATTTCCTACACCTGCTTGCTTACTAATGCGCCAGCAGGCTGGACAGTGTCGCCACGTTAGCAGCAACAATGCTAGGAAGCGTCCTAAAACATTCTCACCATAATCATCACCAGGGCTTATGTCTCATCGAGCATGGGCCTGCATGCCGTCGAAGAGTTATTACTCCGAGATTCGCTATTGTGAAGCTTTCAGCATTGACTCAATGGTTGGAGCCCCTCGATGGATGCTCCATATGGTCCACAAGACACCAATCGCGTAGGCCACTCTAATAGATGCATCGGTGTTAGTGCCACGCAGCGGATGCAACGTGTTGCAAAGATTTGTTGGTATGTAACTGTTGCATTCATTTCGATCATTAAAGCACGGACACTCTCTCCATGGTCGCTTACCTTTCTAGTGTTTCTTATTCGTTTTGTAGCATATGTAGATGACGGAGAAAGGTTTGGATTACCTCGCTAGTGTGGACTTGGGCATATAGTGACTTGTTGTGCTAGCTTGAGAGGCGGTAAGTTGCAACATAAATTTTTTTAACCTAACACAAGATAATATGAGATAATGTTTCTTCAAGGTTACATACACGACCCCTGCGCCTGATGGGCATTGTTTGCGGGGAGAGCTCGAAATTAGCCCGTACGGTGTCCACTTATCAAGGGGTGCTTCATTTGAAAGTAATTAGAATGACTGTACAATTATTGTGAAAAATTCTTCAAGAGTATGGTTTCATCAATTTTTTTAACAGCTGTAGACGTTTTGGTTCTGCTTTACCATTGATGTACTTCATTCTTCGGGAGGGGACCACATTGTGAGCAAAACGACCAGAGAGCAACAAAATGGAAAACGTTCAAGCGACCTGTATCAAATTCGGTCAGATGACATGATGCAGTCGTCGCGACAACGACAACTCACTCATCTCCTCGCCATTTGCGAACTATTGGCGAACCGCATTACCGCATGGCGTGTGGTATGAGAAGTGTCGTGGTTTCAAATTCTGAGAAAAAACTATAAGCACGCACAGACCACTTTTTCCGCACGGACGGTTAGGATGTCTCCAAAAACGGATCTGACAAAACAAAAAAACCGATTTTGAACCGAATGTCCGGAACTTCCGTAGCATTATGAGGACCTGCTCGTTGACTGGATTTGGTTTTGAGGAGGTACTTTCCAGGACGTATCGCAAATCCATGTCGATGCAGTTTCGCAAGTTGCTTGTGACAACCTCAGCAATCGCCTCTAGTTCCTGACGGTCATGGGCGATCGCAGACCTGCGAAGTTGCCGGATCGAGCTTGTCACTAGCAGCGGTCTGCCGACGGGCCTCGACGTTGGTCAGATCGGCCGTCGAGGCCCCTGGGTTGATCAGATCGGCCGTCGAGGCCCCATGGTTGGCAAATCAGCGAAACGGGTCCCCATATCGAACCGTAGAAGGAACCAGGGCTCTGAGGTCAAACTGCCCTGGGAAATATCTCATCTCATCTCTCCTCAAAACACAGGAGAAAGTAGACTCAACAGTTCAAGATTTCAGAAATTTCAAACCCATTCCCAAAACATGAACACATGTGCATATTCATTCTTTGGTGGGTTTTGGTACAGTAAAGACATACATGGGGTTACCTAACGGTGACTAGAAGACAACGGGGTCCCTTAACAATCGGAACATCGATGGGGCTACTTAGGACTTAGCCGTACCGACGATCCCTTAAGGGACCCCATCGGATTCTTCTAGAGGACAAGTCCAAACAGTGCGGTGGCCGGCAGGACATGGCAACTACGTCAGCACAACTGTAGTATTCGCGCTTCTGGTCAAGAGAACAGCGAAGACGGAAGGCTCGACCCTCCCTCTCGTGGGAGAGTCAAACCTCGCCAGCTAGACTATGAATTATACTCGTGATGACCCCCTATGAAAGGCAAAAGCCATCGTTCGTCGTTAAAATAGAAAAATAGAACAAAAGCAGCAAATGAAAAACGTTGTAAAAAGGTACATGTATGTGTTTTTATATTTATTTATTCATATTTTGGTCATATATGTGTATCTATATCACAATATATATAAAAAATCAAATATATGCATATATAAATGCATATTTATATGTATATGTATATGTATATGTATGTTTATATGTACATGTAAATTTATATGTATATTCATATGTATATGTATATTTATATATGTATATGTATATGTATGTGTATATGTATATGTATATGTATATGTATATGTATATGTATACGTATA
>SZWC01005355.1:67700-76203 GCA_023375785.1 Penium margaritaceum | reverse complement strand
CCCCACTCCCCCCCCCCCCGACCGTCGATCTCCTCATCGTCTCCACGAGTGCCGCCATCCCCGCCGGTCCCCCCGCTCTCTATTGCTCCTCTGATCGCTCCCTCTCCCTGCCCTCATCCCTCTCCTCCTCTGCACCCATCGCTCTCGCCTGGTCCTGTCACCCCACCCCTCACGCGCATGTCCTACCTCCCCCTTCACCCCGGCTCAAGATGGGCCCATTCCATCCATCCCCTCCCCGTAGTGCTTCACCAAGGGCACACCCCTTGTGTCGTCTCCCCCAATGGTTTGCCCACGCCTTGTCTGACGCCGAGGCCCACCCGCACCCCGGCGCTGGACAGTGGTATGGGGGTCGCCAATGACATGGCATCTGGCTGAGCAACGTCCCCTGCGGTCTCGTTGCGGGCTGCTCCCCCTCTCCCATCTGCTCCCCCGAAGGTGTGTCCGCCTGACTCTCGGTCTGTCTTTCCGCGCTCTCAGGTCCATCTCCTCCTCCCCTACCTATGCCTCCTGTCCTCAGCTCCCTAGGGATCCACTCGTCCCCCGCTGTCTCCCCTCTGTCGCCATTGTTGTTACTACCTCCCGGGTCTCTTCCCCCAGGGCCCGCTTCCCCTGCCGCCTGCCGCCGTGGTCGCCGCCTACCGCTCCCTCCCCCTACAATGGAATGCTCCTCCCTCTGGTTCTCCTCTTCTCCACCCTCTGTTTCTCTCTTTATCTCTCCCTTCATCGCCTCGTCCGCATGGCCTCTCCCCTCATCCCTCCTCTCCTCCCCTCCCTCATCCCCCCCCCCGTGCCACCCGCTTCCCCTCCCGGACTACCTCCTGTCCCACTCCCAATGCCCTCCTCCCCTCCCCCCGCCGTCCCCTAGCGCTCACCCCCTCCTCCATCCCTCCCTCCGCCGCCCTCTGCCTATCGACTCCCCAACTCCCCTTCCGCTCCCGCTCCCCCTTCGCCCGCCGTCCCCTCTTCTCCACCGGCCGGTGCGAGTCCCCTTCTCGGCGCCGACGCTGCCTCCCGCTCCATCCCAGCTCTCTAGGTCAACAGAGTCCACTCCGTCATGGTGGGACCACACACCATCTCCTCCCTCCCCTGCAGGGTCCCCTCCGTCCTCTCCCCTCCACTCTCACTCAGGGCCCTCATCCCCTTCCCCGACGTACTGGCCTCCTGCTGCTCCTCGACTGGTCCGGTACTGTGCGGTGGCCCCCCTCCTGTCCCCTCCGCTCTGCCGCCACCCGCCCCTCCGGGCACAAGGTCAGGTCCCTCTGCATCCATGTCCACCGGACCTACGTCTTGCGCCCTCTCTATGTGGACCACCCGGTCCAAGATCCCCTTGAGCCGCTCCCTGTCCGCCTATAGAGCTGCCCCCAAGTGCTAGTCCATCCCCGTCGTCATCCCTTAGACCGCCAACGTTTGTACAGGCCCGCTCAATCCTCCGATCTGCTAATCCACCACGCCCATCATCGTCGCGCGCATCGTTGCGCATCCTCTGGTCACCTCCTGTCGTGCCACCTCGTCCGTGCGTCGCTCGCGCTCTCTCTCTCCTTCCTGTGCTGTGACTGCTCCATGTATCTCTCGCGTTGCCTCGTATAACTGCTGGACCCGGGACTCTGATATGGACTGCGTTGCTTGGACCCGCCCCATTGTCTGTCGTAGTATGTCAGTTTGGTTCTAAAGCGTTAGAAGGTGGCCTCCCACCGCTTCATCGTAACGAAGGAACAGTCCTCGGATCCTCTCCCTCGTGTCGCTCTGCATAGCCTCACAAGCTGCCACCACCTCCTTTTGGAACATCCGGAATAAATCCGTTCATGCGCGTTGGTCTGCGCTCCGCTTCGTGCATGCCGGACCCCCTCCCTCGGCGCCAGTCGTCGCTGTCCCCTGTTCCTCTGCCACCCCCTGCCCCCCTCCCCTCGTGGCTTGTTAGCTCACCCTAGCCTCCTCTCTCATCCTTGGCGTCTGCTCCTGCCCCCCTCCCGACCTTGGCACGTCCATGGGTTTTGCCTCCACCTCGTCCGCTATATCTCTCGTCCCTTGCGCGCTGCCTCCAGTGTGAGCTCTCTCACCTGGACTCCCGTTCTCCTTTTCCCTTGCGCTAATTCCACACCCTCCTCGCCTGAAGTGGTATCGTTTGGTGTCGCACTCCTCACTTTTTTCCTCGCCCGTAACTCCCTCCCCTTCTCCTTGTTCCCGCTCTTGCCTCTCTTGTCCTGTTCCTTCTCGGTCGACCTCCATGCTCGTCAACACCTCCACTCCCCCTTCCGCGCTCCCATGCTCTGGCTCCTGCTTCCCTTCCGCGCTTTTCAACGACCCCTGCTGTCGTGTCCTGCTCACCGCTCGCTGTCTTGCCCTCTCATGTTCTTTTGCTCGGACCGCCGCTCGTTGCTTTCAAAAACTCTGGGGTCCTTTTGTGGTCATTTTGTACTTGCTGCGGGCTGCTGGAGGCGATGGGTTGGATTGTTGCGATCCCTTGAATGCGACAGTGGGGGCCCCTGCTGGCGGTGGTGCTGACAAGAGGGGCCGAATCGTGGGGGCCCCCAGAAATGGGTTTATCTGCTCTGCAGCTGTTGGGGGTATTTCTGAAATAAAAATTGGGGGCGGTGGTGGAGTCCTCGTTGGAGTCGAGGTTTGGGGTTGTTTTTGTGTTGTGCGATGCCCCGGGTATTCTAGAAAAACCCCCTTCGAGTATTTTGTGATTAACCCATCGTGTGGTCTAGTTCGACTCTGGGTGAGCGAGGGGGGTTGGATCAGGCTTTCGCTCGTGGTGGAGGCTCCCTCTCGCTCGAGAGGAGCAATGGAGCAACGGCTACCCCCCCCTTGTAGACCGTCGATCATGGCGATCGATGGTTTTGAGGGGGGTCCTCTTGGGCCATCGATTGTCGCGTTCGATGGCCCCAGGGGGGGGAGACCTCCTGTTGTCGCCCTCCGATTGGGCGCCGGCGGGTGGGGATCGTCAGCCCTGCCGGCCCTCCCCCTCTTCCGTCCGTCACTCTCCCCCCCCTGCCCGTCGCCCTTTGGACGTCGCCGCTGGGCTCGCTTGTCGGTCCCTCCGTACGGACTCCTCCCACCGCAACTTTGCTCTCCCCCCAACCTCCGCCATGTGAGGGATCGGGGGGAGAGACAGAGTGAGGGGGGGGAGGCGGCAGTCGGCCATTGGCTGCGCGCTGCTGCTCTCCATGGACGGTCTCGCACGTGCGGGGGGTCGGCTCCGTTACCCCCACGTCAAAGCCCGCTGACGTAGGCTTCCGTCGCACATATCTCCATTTTTCACTCTCCATCGGCCACGTGGCACCACCCTGATGGGCCCGTTGGATGACTCTCCTCCAGGGCTATCCAACGGGCCCGTTCGCGCCTCAAACCGTTGACAGTGGAGGCAAAGCAGGCCCTCCATGGCCCCGCGCATTTGCTGACATCAGCAATCCGCCGGGGTTTTCCGCTTGTTTCTCCCACAATACGCCACGTGGCACCGCCAGAATGGTGTCGACGTGTAGCCCTTGCCAAGGGCTACCCGACGCTGCCTTCCACGTGTCAGACATTAGTCTGTGCTTTGTGAGCAGAGTGGGTAACGTCGACGAGGTTCCCACATGGCGTTTGCAGCCGCTGAAGCACTCCACGTGGCGAAACCTGGTTCGCCGGGACCGTGGAGGCGTGCTGATGTGGCAAACGCCCTCTGACGTGGACCCATGAGAGAGGCTGTCCGGGTCCACCCCCTTTGGAAACTCCTTGAGAGCCCCCTGCGACACCGCCTCCTACAGCTCTGTTGTCAGATGTAGATATAGATAAAGATATAGATATAGATATAGATCTCGATTTAGATATGGATATGGATATGGATATGAATATGGATATGGATATGGATATGGATATGGATATGGATATAGATATGGATATGGATGTGCATATGGATATGGATATGGATATGGATATGGATATGGATATGGATATGGATATGGATATGGATATGGATATGGATATGAATATGCATATGCATATGGATATGGATATGGATATGGATATGGATATGGATATGGATATGGATATGGACGTGGACATCGATATACATATAGATATCGATATACATATTGATATCGATATACATATAGATGTCGATATACATATGGATATCGATATAGATTTCGATATAGATATCGATATGGATATGGATATGGATATCGTTATCGATATGGATATCGATATAGATATAGATGTGGATACAGATATGGATATGGATATGGATATAGATATAGATATAGATATAGATATAGATATAGATATAGATATAGATATAGATATAGATATAGATATAGATATAGATATAGATATAGATATAGATATAGCTATAGATATAGATATAGATATAGCTATAGATATAGATATAGATATAGCTATAGATATAGATATAGATATAGCTATAGATATAGATATAGATATAGCTATAGATATAGATATAGATATAGCTATAGATATAGATATAGATATAGCTATAGATATAGATATAGATATAGCTATAGATATAGATATAGATATAGCTATAGATATAGATATAGATATAGCTATAGATATAGATATAGATATAGCTATAGATATAGATATAGATATAGCTATAGATATAGATATAGATATAGCTATAGATATAGATATAGATATAGCTATAGATATAGATATAGATATAGCTATAGATATAGATATAGATATAGCTATAGATATAGATATAGATATAGCTATAGATATAGATATAGATATAGCTATAGATATAGATATAGATATAGCTATAGATATAGATATAGATATAGCTATAGATATAGATATAGATATAGCTATAGATATAGATATAGATATAGCTATAGATATAGATATAGATATAGCTATAGATATAGATATAGATATAGCTATAGATATAGATATAGATATAGCTATAGATATAGATATAGATATAGCTATAGATATAGATATAGATATAGCTATAGATATAGATATAGATATAGCTATAGATATAGATATAGATATAGCTATAGATATAGATATAGATATAGCTATAGATATAGATATAGATATAGCTATAGATATAGATATAGATATAGCTATAGATATAGATATAGATATAGCTATAGATATAGATATAGATATAGCTATAGATATAGATATAGATATAGCTATAGATATAGATATAGATATAGCTATAGATATAGATATAGATATAGCTATAGATATAGATATAGATATAGCTATAGATATAGATATAGATATAGCTATAGATATAGATATAGATATAGCTATAGATATAGATATAGATATAGCTATAGATATAGATATAGATATAGCTATAGATATAGATATAGATATAGCTATAGATATAGATATAGATATAGCTATAGATATAGATATAGATATAGCTATAGATATAGATATAGATATAGCTATAGATATAGATATAGATATAGCTATAGATATAGATATAGATATAGCTATAGATATAGATATAGATATAGCTATAGATATAGATATAGATATAGCTATAGATATAGATATAGATATAGCTATAGATATAGATATAGATATAGCTATAGATATAGATATAGATATAGCTATAGATATAGATATAGATATAGCTATAGATATAGATATAGATATAGCTATAGATATAGATATAGATATAGCTATAGATATAGATATAGATATAGCTATAGATATAGATATAGATATAGCTATAGATATAGATATAGATATAGCTATAGATATAGATATAGATATAGCTATAGATATAGATATAGATATAGCTATAGATATAGATATAGATATAGCTATAGATATAGATATAGATATAGCTATAGATATAGATATAGATATAGCTATAGATATAGATATAGATATAGCTATAGATATAGATATAGATATAGCTATAGATATAGATATAGATATAGCTATAGATATAGATATAGATATAGCTATAGATATAGATATAGATATAGCTATAGATATAGATATAGATATAGCTATAGATATAGATATAGATATAGCTATAGATATAGATATAGATATAGCTATAGATATAGATATAGATATAGCTATAGATATAGATATAGATATAGCTATAGATATAGATATAGATATAGCTATAGATATAGATATAGATATAGCTATAGATATAGATATAGATATAGCTATAGATATAGATATAGATATAGCTATAGATATAGATATAGATATAGCTATAGATATAGATATAGATATAGCTATAGATATAGATATAGATATAGCTATAGATATAGATATAGATATAGCTATAGATATAGATATAGATATAGCTATAGATATAGATATAGATATAGCTATAGATATAGATATAGATATAGCTATAGATATAGATATAGATATAGCTATAGATATAGATATAGATATAGCTATAGATATAGATATAGATATAGCTATAGATATAGATATAGATATAGCTATAGATATAGATATAGATATAGCTATAGATATAGATATAGATATAGCTATAGATATAGATATAGATATAGCTATAGATATAGATATAGATATAGCTATAGATATAGATATAGATATAGCTATAGATATAGATATAGATATAGCTATAGATATAGATATAGATATAGCTATAGATATAGATATAGATATAGCTATAGATATAGATATAGATATAGCTATAGATATAGATATAGATATAGCTATAGATATAGATATAGATATAGCTATAGATATAGATATAGATATAGCTATAGATATAGATATAGATATAGCTATAGATATAGATATAGATATAGCTATAGATATAGATATAGATATAGCTATAGATATAGATATAGATATAGCTATAGATATAGATATAGATATAGCTATAGATATAGATATAGATATAGCTATAGATATAGATATAGATATAGCTATAGATATAGATATAGATATAGCTATAGATATAGATATAGATATAGCTATAGATATAGATATAGATATAGCTATAGATATAGATATAGATATAGCTATAGATATAGATATAGATATAGCTATAGATATAGATATAGATATAGCTATAGATATAGATATAGATATAGCTATAGATATAGATATAGATATAGCTATAGATATAGATATAGATATAGCTATAGATATAGATATAGATATAGCTATAGATATAGATATAGATATAGCTATAGATATAGATATAGATATAGCTATAGATATAGATATAGATATAGCTATAGATATAGATATAGATATAGCTATAGATATAGATATAGATATAGCTATAGATATAGATATAGATATAGCTATAGATATAGATATAGATATAGCTATAGATATAGATATAGATATAGCTATAGATATAGATATAGATATAGCTATAGATATAGATATAGATATAGCTATAGATATAGATATAGATATAGCTATAGATATAGATATAGATATAGCTATAGATATAGATATAGATATAGCTATAGATATAGATATAGATATAGCTATAGATATAGATATAGATATAGCTATAGATATAGATATAGATATAGCTATAGATATAGATATAGATATAGCTATAGATATAGATATAGATATAGCTATAGATATAGATATAGATATAGCTATAGATATAGATATAGATATAGCTATAGATATAGATATAGATATAGCTATAGATATAGATATAGATATAGCTATAGATATAGATATAGATATAGCTATAGATATAGATATAGATATAGCTATAGATATAGATATAGATATAGCTATAGATATAGATATAGATATAGCTATAGATATAGATATAGATATAGCTATAGATATAGATATAGATATAGCTATAGATATAGATATAGATATAGCTATAGATATAGATATAGATATAGCTATAGATATAGATATAGATATAGCTATAGATATAGATATAGATATAGCTATAGATATAGATATAGATATAGCTATAGATATAGATATAGATATAGCTATAGATATAGATATAGATATAGCTATAGATATAGATATAGATATAGCTATAGATATAGATATAGATATAGCTATAGATATAGATATAGATATAGCTATAGATATAGATATAGATATAGCTATAGATATAGATATAGATATAGCTATAGATATAGATATAGATATAGCTATAGATATAGATATAGATATAGCTATAGATATAGATATAGATATAGCTATAGATATAGATATAGATATAGCTATAGATATAGATATAGATATAGCTATAGATATAGATATAGATATAGCTATAGATATAGATATAGATATAGCTATAGATATAGATATAGATATAGCTATAGATATAGATATAGATATAGCTATAGATATAGATATAGATATAGCTATAGATATAGATATAGATATAGCTATAGATATAGATATAGATATAGCTATAGATATAGATATAGATATAGCTATAGATATAGATATAGATATAGCTATAGATATAGATATAGATATAGCTATAGATATAGATATAGATATAGCTATAGATATAGATATAGATATA
>SZWC01005355.1:43748-46248 GCA_023375785.1 Penium margaritaceum | reverse complement strand
ACAGATACAGATAGAGATATAGATACAGATACAGATAGAGATATAGATACAGATACAGATAGAGATATAGATACAGATACAGATAGAGATATAGATACAGATACAGATAGAGATATAGATACAGATACAGATAGAGATATAGATACAGATACAGATAGAGATATAGATACAGATACAGATAGAGATATAGATACAGATACAGATAGAGATATAGATACAGATACAGATAGAGATATAGATACAGATACAGATAGAGATATAGATACAGATACAGATAGAGATATAGATACAGATACAGATAGAGATATAGATACAGATACAGATAGAGATATAGATACAGATACAGATAGAGATATAGATACAGATACAGATAGAGATATAGATACAGATACAGATAGAGATATAGATACAGATACAGATAGAGATATAGATACAGATACAGATAGAGATATAGATACAGATACAGATAGAGATATAGATACAGATACAGATAGAGATATAGATACAGATACAGATAGAGATATAGATACAGATACAGATAGAGATATAGATACAGATACAGATAGAGATATAGATACAGATACAGATAGAGATATAGATACAGATACAGATAGAGATATAGATACAGATACAGATAGAGATATAGATACAGATACAGATAGAGATATAGATACAGATACAGATAGAGATATAGATACAGATACAGATAGAGATATAGATACAGATACAGATAGAGATATAGATACAGATACAGATAGAGATATAGATACAGATACAGATAGAGATATAGATACAGATACAGATAGAGATATAGATACAGATACAGATAGAGATATAGATACAGATACAGATAGAGATATAGATACAGATACAGATAGAGATATAGATACAGATACAGATAGAGATATAGATACAGATACAGATAGAGATATAGATACAGATACAGATAGAGATATAGATACAGATACAGATAGAGATATAGATACAGATACAGATAGAGATATAGATACAGATACAGATAGAGATATAGATACAGATACAGATAGAGATATAGATACAGATACAGATAGAGATATAGATACAGATACAGATAGAGATATAGATACAGATACAGATAGAGATATAGATACAGATACAGATAGAGATATAGATACAGATACAGATAGAGATATAGATACAGATACAGATAGAGATATAGATACAGATACAGATAGAGATATAGATACAGATACAGATAGAGATATAGATACAGATACAGATAGAGATATAGATACAGATACAGATAGAGATATAGATACAGATACAGATAGAGATATAGATACAGATACAGATAGAGATATAGATACAGATACAGATAGAGATATAGATACAGATACAGATAGAGATATAGATACAGATACAGATAGAGATATAGATACAGATACAGATAGAGATATAGATACAGATACAGATAGAGATATAGATACAGATACAGATAGAGATATAGATACAGATACAGATAGAGATATAGATACAGATACAGATAGAGATATAGATACAGATACAGATAGAGATATAGATACAGATACAGATAGAGATATAGATACAGATACAGATAGAGATATAGATACAGATACAGATAGAGATATAGATACAGATACAGATAGAGATATAGATACAGATACAGATAGAGATATAGATACAGATACAGATAGAGATATAGATACAGATACAGATAGAGATATAGATACAGATACAGATAGAGATATAGATACAGATACAGATAGAGATATAGATACAGATACAGATAGAGATATAGATACAGATACAGATAGAGATATAGATACAGATACAGATAGAGATATAGATACAGATACAGATAGAGATATAGATACAGATACAGATAGAGATATAGATACAGATACAGATAGAGATATAGATACAGATACAGATAGAGATATAGATACAGATACAGATAGAGATATAGATACAGATACAGATAGAGATATAGATACAGATACAGATAGAGATATAGATACAGATACAGATAGAGATATAGATACAGATACAGATAGAGATATAGATACAGATACAGATAGAGATATAGATACAGATACAGATAGAGATATAGATACAGATACAGATAGAGATATAGATACAGATACAGATAGAGATATAGATACAGATACAGATAGAGATATAGATACAGATACAGATAGAGATATAGATACAGATACAGATAGAGATATAGATACAGATACAGATAGAGATATAGATACAGATACAGATAGAGATATAGATACAGATACAGATAGAGATATAGATACAGATACAGATAGAGATATAGATACAGATACAGATAGAGATATAGATACAGATACAGATAGAGATATAGATACAGATACAGATAGAGATATAGATACAGATACAGATAGAGATATAGATACAGATACAGATAGAGATATAGATACAGATACAGATAGAGATATAGATACAGATACAGATAGAGATATAGATACAG
>SZWC01005355.1:31248-38748 GCA_023375785.1 Penium margaritaceum | reverse complement strand
GATATAGATACAGATACAGATACAGATACAGATATAGATATAGATACAGATACAGATACAGATACAGATATAGATATAGATACAGATACAGATACAGATACAGATATAGATATAGATACAGATACAGATACAGATACAGATATAGATATAGATACAGATACAGATACAGATACAGATATAGATATAGATACAGATACAGATACAGATACAGATATAGATATAGATACAGATACAGATACAGATACAGATATAGATATAGATACAGATACAGATACAGATACAGATATAGATATAGATACAGATACAGATACAGATACAGATATAGATATAGATACAGATACAGATACAGATACAGATATAGATATAGATACAGATACAGATACAGATACAGATATAGATATAGATACAGATACAGATACAGATACAGATATAGATATAGATACAGATACAGATACAGATACAGATATAGATATAGATACAGATACAGATACAGATACAGATATAGATATAGATACAGATACAGATACAGATACAGATATAGATATAGATACAGATACAGATACAGATACAGATATAGATATAGATACAGATACAGATACAGATACAGATATAGATATAGATACAGATACAGATACAGATACAGATATAGATATAGATACAGATACAGATACAGATACAGATATAGATATAGATACAGATACAGATACAGATACAGATATAGATATAGATACAGATACAGATACAGATACAGATATAGATATAGATACAGATACAGATACAGATACAGATATAGATATAGATACAGATACAGATACAGATACAGATATAGATATAGATACAGATACAGATACAGATACAGATATAGATATAGATACAGATACAGATACAGATACAGATATAGATATAGATACAGATACAGATACAGATACAGATATAGATATAGATACAGATACAGATACAGATACAGATATAGATATAGATACAGATACAGATACAGATACAGATATAGATATAGATACAGATACAGATACAGATACAGATATAGATATAGATACAGATACAGATACAGATACAGATATAGATATAGATACAGATACAGATACAGATACAGATATAGATATAGATACAGATACAGATACAGATACAGATATAGATATAGATACAGATACAGATACAGATACAGATATAGATATAGATACAGATACAGATACAGATACAGATATAGATATAGATACAGATACAGATACAGATACAGATATAGATATAGATACAGATACAGATACAGATACAGATATAGATATAGATACAGATACAGATACAGATACAGATATAGATATAGATACAGATACAGATACAGATACAGATATAGATATAGATACAGATACAGATACAGATACAGATATAGATATAGATACAGATACAGATACAGATACAGATATAGATATAGATACAGATACAGATACAGATACAGATATAGATATAGATACAGATACAGATACAGATACAGATATAGATATAGATACAGATACAGATACAGATACAGATATAGATATAGATACAGATACAGATACAGATACAGATATAGATATAGATACAGATACAGATACAGATACAGATATAGATATAGATACAGATACAGATACAGATACAGATATAGATATAGATACAGATACAGATACAGATACAGATATAGATATAGATACAGATACAGATACAGATACAGATATAGATATAGATACAGATACAGATACAGATACAGATATAGATATAGATACAGATACAGATACAGATACAGATATAGATATAGATACAGATACAGATACAGATACAGATATAGATATAGATACAGATACAGATACAGATACAGATATAGATACAGATATAGATACAGATACAGATACAGAGACAGATACAGATACAGATACAGATACAGATACAGATACAGATACAGATACAGATACAGATACAGATACAGATACAGATACAGATACAGATGCAGATACAGATACAGATACAAATACAGATACAGATATAGATACAGATACAAATACAGATACAGATACAGATACAGATACAGATACAGATACAGATACAGATACAGATACAGATATAGATATAGATACAGATACAGATACAGATACAGATACAGATACAGATACAGATACACATATAGATACAGATACAGATACATATACAGATATACATACAGATACTGATACAGATACAGATACATATACAGATTCAGATACAGATACAGATATAGATACAGATACAGATACAAATACAGATACAACTATAGATTCAGATACTAATAGAGATACAGATAAAGATACAAATACAGATACGTATATAGATACAGATACACATATAGATACAGATATACATACAGATACAGATACAGATACAGAAAAAGATACAGATATAGATATGGAATATAGATATAGATACAGATACAGATACAGATACAGATACACATATAGATACAAATACAGATACAGAGACAGATACAGATACAGATACAGATACATATAAAGATACAGATACAGATACAGATACAGATAGAGATAAAGATACAGATACAGATACAGATACAGATACAAATACAGATACAGATACAGATACAGATACAGATACAGATACAGATACAGATACAGATACAGATACAGATACAGATACAGATAGAGATAAAGATACAGATACAGATACAGATACAGATACAAATACAGATACAGATACAGATATAGATACAGATACAGATACCGATACTGATATAGATACAGATAAAGATACAGATGCTGATAAAGATAAAGATACAGATACAAATACATATAAAAATATAGATACAGATACAGATATAGGAAAAGATATAGATACAAATACAGATACAGATACAGATAATGATACAGATATAGATAGAGATACAGATACAGATACAGATACACATAGATACAAACACAGATACAGATACAAATACACATATAGATATAGATACAGATACGGATACGGATATAGATACTGATACTGATACTGATACTGATACAGATAGAGATAAAGATACAGATACAGATACAGATACAGATACGGATACAGATACAGATACCGATACACATACAGATACAGATACAGATACAGATACAGATACAGATATAGATATAGATACAGATACAGATATAGATACAGATACAGATACAGATACAGATACAGATACAGATACAGATACAGATACATATACAGATACAGATACAGATACAGATACAGATATAAATATAGATACAGATACAGATACAGATACAGATACAGATACAGATACATATACAGGTACAGATACAGATACAGATACCGATACAGATACAGATACAGATACAGATACAGATACAGATACAGATACAGATATAGATGCATATATAGATACGGATACAGATATAGATACAGATACTGATACAGATACAGATACATGTACAGATATAGATGCAAATGCACATACAGATGCAGATGTAGATGTAGATGCAGATGTAGATGTAGATGCAGATGCACATGTAGATACAGATGTAGATGTAGATGTAGATACAGATGCAGATGCAGATGCAGATGCAGATGCAGATACTAATATTGATACTGATACAGATACAGATAAAGATACAGATACTGATACAGATACAGATACAGATACAGATACAGATACAGATACAGATACATATACAGATACAGATACGGATACAGATACAGATACAGATACAGATATAGATACAGACACAGACACAGATACACATATAGATACAGATATAGATACAGATACAGATACAGATACAGATACAGATATAGATACAGATACAGATAGAGATATAGATACAGATACAGATACAGATGCACATACAGATACAGATACAGATCAGATACAGATACAGATACAGATACAGATACAGATACAGATACAGATACAGATACAGATACATATACAGATACAGATACATATACAGATACAGATACAGATACAGATACAGATACAGATACAGATATAGATATAGATATAGATACAGATACAGATACAGATACTGATATAGATACAGATACAGATAGAGATACAGATACAGATACAGATACAGATATAGATATAGATATAGATACAGATACAGATACAGATACTGATATAGATACAGATACAGATAGAGATACAGATACAGATACAGATACAGATATAGATATAGATATAGATACAGATACAGATACAGATACTGATATAGATACAGATACAGATAGAGATACAGATACAGATACAGATACAGATATAGATATAGATATAGATACAGATACAGATACAGATACTGATATAGATACAGATACAGATAGAGATACAGATACAGATACAGATACAGATATAGATATAGATATAGATACAGATACAGATACAGATACTGATATAGATACAGATACAGATAGAGATACAGATACAGATACAGATACAGATATAGATATAGATATAGATACAGATACAGATACAGATACTGATATAGATACAGATACAGATAGAGATACAGATACAGATACAGATACAGATATAGATATAGATATAGATACAGATACAGATACAGATACTGATATAGATACAGATACAGATAGAGATACAGATACAGATACAGATACAGATATAGATATAGATATAGATACAGATACAGATACAGATACTGATATAGATACAGATACAGATAGAGATACAGATACAGATACAGATACAGATATAGATATAGATATAGATACAGATACAGATACAGATACTGATATAGATACAGATACAGATAGAGATACAGATACAGATACAGATACAGATATAGATATAGATATAGATACAGATACAGATACAGATACTGATATAGATACAGATACAGATAGAGATACAGATACAGATACAGATACAGATATAGATATAGATATAGATACAGATACAGATACAGATACTGATATAGATACAGATACAGATAGAGATACAGATACAGATACAGATACAGATATAGATATAGATATAGATACAGATACAGATACAGATACTGATATAGATACAGATACAGATAGAGATACAGATACAGATACAGATACAGATATAGATATAGATATAGATACAGATACAGATACAGATACTGATATAGATACAGATACAGATAGAGATACAGATACAGATACAGATACAGATATAGATATAGATATAGATACAGATACAGATACAGATACTGATATAGATACAGATACAGATAGAGATACAGATACAGATACAGATACAGATATAGATATAGATATAGATACAGATACAGATACAGATACTGATATAGATACAGATACAGATAGAGATACAGATACAGATACAGATACAGATATAGATATAGATATAGATACAGATACAGATACAGATACTGATATAGATACAGATACAGATAGAGATACAGATACAGATACAGATACAGATATAGATATAGATATAGATACAGATACAGATACAGATACTGATATAGATACAGATACAGATAGAGATACAGATACAGATACAGATACAGATATAGATATAGATATAGATACAGATACAGATACAGATACTGATATAGATACAGATACAGATAGAGATACAGATACAGATACAGATACAGATATAGATATAGATATAGATACAGATACAGATACAGATACTGATATAGATACAGATACAGATAGAGATACAGATACAGATACAGATACAGATATAGATATAGATATAGATACAGATACAGATACAGATACTGATATAGATACAGATACAGATAGAGATACAGATACAGATACAGATACAGATATAGATATAGATATAGATACAGATACAGATACAGATACTGATATAGATACAGATACAGATAGAGATACAGATACAGATACAGATACAGATATAGATATAGATATAGATACAGATACAGATACAGATACTGATATAGATACAGATACAGATAGAGATACAGATACAGATACAGATACAGATATAGATATAGATATAGATACAGATACAGATACAGATACTGATATAGATACAGATACAGATAGAGATACAGATACAGATACAGATACAGATATAGATATAGATATAGATACAGATACAGATACAGATACTGATATAGATACAGATACAGATAGAGATACAGATACAGATACAGATACAGATATAGATATAGATATAGATACAGATACAGATACAGATACTGATATAGATACAGATACAGATAGAGATACAGATACAGATACAGATACAGATATAGATATAGATATAGATACAGATACAGATACAGATACTGATATAGATACAGATACAGATAGAGATACAGATACAGATACAGATACAGATATAGATATAGATATAGATACAGATACAGATACAGATACTGATATAGATACAGATACAGATAGAGATACAGATACAGATACAGATACAGATATAGATATAGATATAGATACAGATACAGATACAGATACTGATATAGATACAGATACAGATAGAGATACAGATACAGATACAGATACAGATATAGATATAGATATAGATACAGATACAGATACAGATACTGATATAGATACAGATACAGATAGAGATACAGATACAGATACAGATACAGATATAGATATAGATATAGATACAGATACAGATACAGATACTGATATAGATACAGATACAGATAGAGATACAGATACAGATACAGATACAGATATAGATATAGATATAGATACAGATACAGATACAGATACTGATATAGATACAGATACAGATAGAGATACAGATACAGATACAGATACAGATATAGATATAGATATAGATACAGATACAGATACAGATACTGATATAGATACAGATACAGATAGAGATACAGATACAGATACAGATACAGATATAGATATAGATATAGATACAGATACAGATACAGATACTGATATAGATACAGATACAGATAGAGATACAGATACAGATACAGATACAGATATAGATATAGATATAGATACAGATACAGATACAGATACTGATATAGATACAGATACAGATAGAGATACAGATACAGATACAGATACAGATATAGATATAGATATAGATACAGATACAGATACAGATACTGATATAGATACAGATACAGATAGAGATACAGATACAGATACAGATACAGATATAGATATAGATATAGATACAGATACAGATACAGATACTGATATAGATACAGATACAGATAGAGATACAGATACAGATACAGATACAGATATAGATATAGATATAGATACAGATACAGATACAGATACTGATATAGATACAGATACAGATAGAGATACAGATACAGATACAGATACAGATATAGATATAGATATAGATACAGATACAGATACAGATACTGATATAGATACAGATACAGATAGAGATACAGATACAGATACAGATACAGATATAGATATAGATATAGATACAGATACAGATACAGATACTGATATAGATACAGATACAGATAGAGA
>SZWC01005354.1:123540-150639 GCA_023375785.1 Penium margaritaceum | reverse complement strand
AATCGGCCAAGACAGTAGAATCGGCCAAGACAGTAGAATCGGCCAAGACAGTAGAATCGGCCAAGAAAGTAGAATCGGCCAAGACAGTAGAATCGGCCAAGACAGTAGAATCGGCTGGAAAAGGAGACCGAGAATGCTCTAGAACGGCAAACGGGATTTTTTCCCGAGTCGCTCTGTAGATTACGTCAACGTTGAGCCTTGATACGTCCCGCAAAAAAACATCACGTGTGCCTAAAAATCTGTTGTGTTCACTGAACACAACAGAGGCTCTCGCGCTAGAGACTCCTTTGAATCCTGAAAGATTTTCCCGAGCCGCAGTCTTGTTTGCCGTTCCTTCGAGAATGCAAACAACTTAACATAGCGAGCCCTTTTCTCCATGTGGGAAGGAGGGCTCTCTGGAAAGTTTCCACCGAAATCACTCTCGACAAATTGATGGACATGTGCGGAGTTGTCGGAAGAAAACGTAGTAAGCGGGAGCCCTTTGGCCGGACGTGGAGCACCCGCGTTCGAGAGTGCTGCTGCAACGTGAACCAGAACAAAAACAGCGCATTTAGTTCATGCCCTCGCACAGCTCGACTTTGAACAAGTGTAGATTTCTTGTGCATCAGAACTGGTTTTTCCGTTTTTCCCGCAAATGTCGATTCATGCTGGCTAACAAGGTCCTCTAAACGATACTGCTTCCCGAGTCGCACGATCATTTGCAGCCCCTACATCAAGTCGCACTCTCAGGTGCAGTGCAGTTCCCGAATCGCCCACTCAGGCGACTCGGGAAGCACACTCTCGTGCTAATGTAAGGGTCTCCAAATGTGAGATATTCCCGAGCCGCACTCTCGTTTGGAGGACCTTACTCGGTAAGGCCCCGAAGCACAGCCGAACGAGTGTTGATTTCTCGTGCGTTGAACTCGTTTGCCAAGGGCCCCGGCCCGGGGCTACGCTAGGAGAATGAAAACGAAACCACCGGCTGTGATGGCGCAATACAATTCCAGCACCTGCAACACGGTCTTCGGTGTCATGGGCAATGGCAGCAGTGACGCAGAGCAAAGAACAATGACAGCAACGATGTGAAAAACAACGGGGCTGGCAAAGGCGCTGGCATCCGCAATGGCAACGACAATGGCAACGGCAATGGCAGTGGTGCGGCTCATCTCAGCAGCTAGTGGGGCACAGCACACAATCAGACGGAGAGGAGACAGAGAAAGACAAAGGTGATGATGGCAAGTGAGATGGCGCAACAAGGTAGCCGGTCAAAATGACATCGCCCAAGCCACCCCACCAAGCCAAGTCAACCGAACGAAGCCAATCCACTGAACCAAGCCAACTCACCAAACGAAGCCAACCCACAGACCCAAGCCAACCCACCAAACCAAGCCAACCCATCAAGCCAAGCGAACCCACCGAACCAAGCCAACCCACCAAGCCAAGCCAACCCACCAAACCAAGCCAACCCATCAAGCCAAGCGAACCCACCGAACCAAGCCAACCCACCAAGCCAAGCCAACCCACCAAACCAAGCCAACCCATCAAGCCAAGCGAACCCACCGAACCAAGCCAACCCACCAAGCCAAGCCAACCCACCAAACCAAGCCAACCCATCAAGCCAAGCGAACCCACCGAACCAAGCCAACCCACCAAGCCAAGCCAACCCACCAAACCAAGCCAACCCATCAAGCCAAGCGAACCCACCGAACCAAGCCAACCCACCAAGCCAAGCCAACCCACCAAACCAAGCCAACCCATCAAGCCAAGCGAACCCACCGAACCAAGCCAACCCACCAAGCCAAGCCAACCCACCAAACCAAGCCAACCCATCAAGCCAAGCGAACCCACCGAACCAAGCCAACCCACCAAGCCAAGCCAACCCACCAAACCAAGCCAACCCATCAAGCCAAGCGAACCCACCGAACCAAGCCAACCCACCAAGCCAAGCCAACCCACCAAACCAAGCCAACCCATCAAGCCAAGCGAACCCACCGAACCAAGCCAACCCACCAAGCCAAGCCAACCCACCAAACCAAGCCAACCCATCAAGCCAAGCGAACCCACCGAACCAAGCCAACCCACCAAGCCAAGCCAACCCACCAAACCAAGCCAACCCATCAAGCCAAGCGAACCCACCGAACCAAGCCAACCCACCAAGCCAAGCCAACCCACCAAACCAAGCCAACCCATCAAGCCAAGCGAACCCACCGAACCAAGCCAACCCACCAAGCCAAGCCAACCCACCAAACCAAGCCAACCCACCGAGCCAAGCCAACCCACCGAACCAAGCCAACCGACTGAACCAAGCCAGCCGAGCCTAGGGAGTCAGCACTCATTGATTTAACATACCACCCTCAAAATCAAGCCATTGCATCCTATTCCACGTAACAAACTCCTCTCTCTCTCCCTCTCTCTCTCTCTCTCTCTCTCTCTCTCTCTCTCTCTCTCTCTCTCTCTCTCTCTCTCTCTCTCTCTCTCTCTTCTCCTTCTCATTCCTCCTTTCTCACACTCTCCCACTCACCCCTCTCTCTTCTTCGCTCGCCATGGGCGTCTCCGCCACCACAATGGGGGGGTACCGCCGGACCTCCACCTCCGCCTTGTCCTTAGAGCTCTTGTCGGCAGGCAGCTTGCGCACCACCTCGAACGCCGGCGTCTCCTGCTTCGCGAACAGGCTGGCCATGGTGGTGCTGCTGCCGCCACGCCTTACTGCCCGACAGGGGGACTGCCGAGACAAGCGGATGGGCAAGTCGCTGCTGATCCAGCGGCAGTGGCGCAGCAGCAGCGGCAGCGACAGAAGCAGCGGCAGCAGCAGCAGCAGCAGCAGCACCAGCGCCGCAGTGCTGAAGTCGAAGCAGACAACACCCGCTCGCGCAAAGGCTTGAATGAGGAGAGCGGAGTTGCGGGTTGCGGGGGGTGGTGGGAGGGAGGAGGGGGAAGGGCGGGGACGTGGGCAATGCCCAGTCCTGTCGTACGGAGGAGTTTGGGAGGGGAGTGGTTGCTTGAGCAGGAAGGAACTAGGCAGTCGAGGAAGGCCTGAGCAGGTGACGCTGGCTAACAGACGGCCTTTGGCTCCAGATAACGAAGCTGAGGGATGGGGTGAGGTCCCGGCTTCGTGGATTGATCGCCGCACCGCCTCGAATCGAGAATCGGAAGTTCGAGGCGCAGTGGAGGCGGCGTCGGATGGGCGGCCGTCCTCCTCGCGCCCACAGAAATGCACATGGGCAGAAATTGGGAACACATGAAATAGTTTGGCGATCGAACTACGATGATCAGAGCACCAAAGAAGAGCAGGGCTTTGAGCGCTAGTTCGAAGACGCAAAAAAACAAACCACAAAAACCACTGCAGATGCGTTGTATGGAATCTGCGGTGCCCCTTGAGAGCAAAGCCCAGCAACATAAACCCTGCCCAGTTCGCGACCGGATCTCGCACATAAACCACGAACGAATTTCCCGACACTTCCGAAAATAAATGCCCTACCGTTGACTTGTCTTCGGCTGCTCCCACGCCCTAGGGCCTGCTAGGACGGTCTCGCACTCAAAGTAAGACGCAAGAAAAATACCAAGTTAGCGCCCATTTCAAACAAGCGCGAAACAACCAACTAATCACTTCGTGAGCGCGCAAGAGTCCCTCCCCCAAAGGTAGCATACATAAGTGGTTTCCTGCCGCAACGAACACAAACAATAAACCTTTCCCTAGCTTAGCATGCACAAATAATACGATAAGAAACTCCACCACGCTAAAAAACGCGAAAAAATGGTACCCTAATTTAGGTGATGCCACGTCATCAGCCAAAACTTAAAAATGATCATTTCCATAACCATTTCCTCATCATCATTCTCTCTTAACATGAAGAATCGCCTTCTTAAGACAAAAGCATATTTGCATGAAGTTATCTTTGGAAAAATATGACCCTAATCAATTCCTGTGCCCCCTCGCTGACTTTGCAAAGGGGGAATATGCGGATTTTTTTTCAAATTGTTACCACAACTGGCTGCTAATGAACTAAAAAATAAGGAGAAAACGTTTACAAGAGGAATTTGTTTCATTTTAGTCCATTGGTCTTAAAATATTAATAAAATGGATTAAAAAACGCCCTTACCCATAGAAAATAGGAGGGGGACCATCAGGAGGGGGGGGGGCAACTTCGCTCTAAGGATGATGGCAGAGCAAAGTTGCCCCCCCTCCCCCCCCGGATGGGTCCCCTCCCAATTCTATGGGTAAGGGAATTTTCTTTAATCCCTTTTTTCATGGATTTCGAGCAAGGGGGAAACTTTATTTCCCATTTTCTCAATCTTCTCAATGAGGGAGCCCGCTCACAAAACCCCAAAGGAATTCAGAACCACGTTCAGCGTTCCATCTCTTGAAAATTTGCAAAGTGAAGGTCATACTTGGCCATCTTCTCTCACACCAAAGCCCCTCAGAACTCAATTTTATTGAAAACACTAGTACAAAACTCCAGTCATTTTCTAATGCAAGAGTGTCAGTGCTCACCCATGTTATTGAGTGGCACCCCATGATGGGCGTGTGAACTATGGAGCATCGTAAAAAAGGTGTTGGAAATTTGCTTTAATACTAGAAGTGTAGGAATCTGTAGCAACGGCCCTTTGTCATGAAATTCTAAAAGAAGTTGGCAGCCAAAATTCTCCCGATTGATTTTGCTTGTCTTTTTTAGAGAGTGATGTCATCAAAGCAAGTCACAATATCTAATGCATAAAATCATTGCACTTTTGAAAGGTTTCGAAAATGTTACTCCAAAGCTTGTACATAACCAGCGGCTACATGTTCTCACACCAACGCAAAATGAACCTAAACAAAAAAAAGTGTGTGCCATGGGATGAAGGAAAAACCAAGCATGCTCGAGGTGGTTTGAGACAAATGAGTTGATCAGCCTTGCAAACTGAACTCACGAAGACTTCTTGCAATGAGGTGAGATTGTTTAATGTGAGAGGCGCAAGATATGTTTTAGAACTCAACATAGAATTTTGGAAATTATTCATTATTATATTGTTGTAGACATACTACATGGCCTCATATGTCTAAACATGCTCTACGATGGCTTCAAACACATAGCCAAGAGATAAACAAAACTTCATAATTGTGTCAAACGGGGGAAGAACAACTTTTGGGGTGTTACATGAGTGTATAGGAGTGTTTACTTTGTAAAGAAGCATACAAGCAAGTCCACTCCTTAAACAAGAACAAGTAAATTGTCCATAATGAAAAGTAGCACACAAGTATTTCTAGTGCAAAACGTGCATGTAGACAAAGGCACACAAAGAATTATAATGAGTGCGATATGAGTGATAGATCATCCAAAAGAATCCATGGATTGTATTTTGTGTAGAGGTAGTCTCTCCCTTTGAAGGAAATGCCGAGTACGTGAAGATGTCAATGAGAGGTGCATCTCAATCCGTTACTGAAACAGAATCTTAGGGAGAGAAGTTTTCAACATTTTTGTTGGTTGTGTGGCCAATCGAATGAATCAGGGTGGACATGTATTAGTGGCACATGTAACAACACACAAGAATGTTCATCCACAGTCACCTTGTTTTCCATAAAAATACAAAAGTGTGTTGGATGATTTTTAGCCTACGTTCCTATTATGAGAACAACCTAAGAATCACTTGCTGACTGCACAATTGTGTATTCAACCTTTTTTTGGGAAAGGGAAACATCCATTGCCAAGTAGATAGGCAATTTTTTTGAAAAGGATCAACGCCTTACGTGGCATCACCTAAGCACACTCTTGTGTCTTGACATCTGTAGTGCACTGCTAACACCACATGGATAAAACAATGGACCCTAGGCCATCGGCAACTAGATGGGATGGCTTGAGGGTTGGAGACCCTCAAGTACCACATTTTTTGCCTAATTAGCCAAGAATTTTGTTCAATCCGTCACATTGGATTTAAAGCGTGATTTCATGATTACGATCATAACGGATTCAAAGTTTCAATTTTTGGTCATGGCATCCTCATCTATGATATGAATATAGAAGAGCATAATGGATTTCCCCATAAAGTGTTGAAGTTATAAGTTAAGACGATGTTAGAAAAAAAAATTGGAATGCATCTTTTATTGCTTTTTTTTCTTAGCATTTTGTGCAATACTTATGGTGGGTTCATCTCCATGGATCAAGAAGCATACATGAATTGGTCACTTGCAAAATTTGTTGATGATACTTAGAGATAAAAGGTTTAATTGAAATTCTAAAGAGCTATGATCCATTGATACATGAATCAGCTTGATTTATAACGGTTGAAAATGGAAACCAGCTGAATTGGACGGGCATGAAACAAGGAAACTGAATCTCCTTGAGATTTTCTTTCACCTTTGCTATAGCGTTATATTTCAAAGTTCTATGAAGTAACTAAATCTTTTCTCTAGCTTTGATTTTTGAAGATTTATGAGAAATCCACTTAACGGAACATGGCAGCGAAGATTATTCCTTTGTGTACATGTTACAAACTTTGAAGCACAAATTTGTGTTTTTTGATGCATAAAGAAGAAACGTTTCATATTATTAGTAATGTTTTCTTAGAGCTCATTCAAACTTGAGTATGCACGTCTACATGAACCATTTTTTCTCAATCATCCATAGACAAATCCAAATAATCTTATTGGAAAAATGATGGGTTGAATCCTTCAACCAAATAAAAACACTCCATTATACATAAATGTATAATTGTAATTCTTTATAAGGTAAAAAGTTTGAAGTAGCATTGAATGTTCAAGATCAATCGTACCATGAGGATAAGATCCTTTTCCGGACGAGTGTTGACATAATTTTAGGAGTTGTTTTGACTATGAAAGAAGAAAAACCTAGTTTGATTCACCTTAATAATGAGAAAATCTCAGTTGACAGATAATGAAGCTCAAGAAATACAATGAGCATTTTTTGAGGAATTTCACAAAGCCAATGCAAGTGGGAATGGATAATTATAAAGAACTTTGCATTATGTTTTCATTGGAAAATGATGTGGGTAGATGTATGGCAAATGATGAAATTCTTTATTTGAATAAGGCTCATAGAACAAAAGTACAATGATAGATACAATCAGTTACAATGTCTTGCATTACACAAAAGGGGTTTAACATGAGATTTGGTGACGTAACAATTATTGAAAATGATGTCTTTGTTTGTAACGTCGAAATAAATTTTATTGTTTTCTCCAATTCAAACATACAAGTGAGCAACCCTTCATGAAAAATGTCAAGAAAAATGTGATTGTATGTTTCAAAAACAAAGAATTCATTGCATATTACATTGTTGAATACAAGAATCAAACATTTCCCATCCCTTGAATGATCATCAAAGGGTGTCGTGGAATATGTTTCTCAATGTGCTACTTCAAGGACCTTACAACACAAACTGGGATGCCTAGTGACATAACGGTAAATTCACTTATAATTAAGGATGCAAACGCATCCAATCCGCGGAGGCTGAGGAGGATTTGGATACAAGGGATGGATACTCAACTAGATCCGCATTCGGACATCCGGATCCTGGATTGAAATGCGGATATTGAGCTCTTTGATCCACAAAACTTATTGCTTGGGAGGCCGGTTATGGGATTATTTGAATGATCAAGTATAAAAAACAAAACAGGTTAGTGTTGGCCCTCACAACCTGTCGTGTTTTAAGTGCCAGCACAAGATCCTCTCGCACTATCATGGATGACTTGTGCACAATGTACATGAATGGATGCTATTATTGGATACACATTTTCCATATTCGCATGACCCTTGTTTAATCTGCTAGTCTTTTTGATAACTTGAAGTTTGGATGACAAAAAGAATGTTTGGCAGTTTAAACATAATGTGTTTGCTTAATCTATTATTGGTTGGCACGCTTAAGAGTGTGCCAATCTATGTTGACCACAGATGCCATGTCATGCAATGTGAAAGGCTATAGTTCATGCTATTCTTATGCGTGACAATGAATTAGCACAAACGTGTACAAAAACAGTGCTTGACACCAAAAGGACTTCAACTCAATTGCTTGTGGGTGGGATTGCTATTGATCACATGTCAGGTTTGACAGGTCTGATTGATGTATAAAGTGAACTTTGCTCGGTTATTTTCGAAGCACAATGGTGAATGTTTGAATTTGAAACTCTTTATCTCATGATACACGTGCAAAATTGAGCAAGACCTCTTGTTTTTTTTTCCCTTCCTCACCTTTATCACTTAAGGATCCTGATCCGGATTCGGAGATGTAAACCGGATCTAAGAACCTGGATCCAGATGTTTGGATTAGGATGTGGATCCAGATTTTCGGTTTGTTCCCATGGATTATAGGATCCATGTACAGCCTTACCTATAATGAGCCTATTCTCATTTTCAAACATGGTTAAATGTGTCAAAAATAATGCACCACAAAACTCTCTATAGGTTAGATATCCTGTTATGGGAGATTGAAACAACCTTTACAAAGTGAACAATATGATTTTTTTCTAATGAATTGTATTGGAACTCTTACCTAGTTACATTGGTCAAGGTTTGGTGTTGACTTGAGTAGTTTGAAAAACTTCTGACTTGATAAGATATGTTCACCGATAGCAATGGAGCTTCTGAAAGCATTGTTTGGTTGATGATGGGTGTAACGCCTATGTTTTAAAAATAAATAGAGATAATGTAATATTTCTCATTTCAAGGTATGAAGGGCAAAAGCATGCATGATCTATTAAGAGATATTTCCCAAGAATGTAGTAATTGGGAACAAAATCACTTGTTACAAACTTGTCATTAGCACAACCTACCGCATGTATCTTTCTAGTAAGGTGTGCATTTGGTATTGATATCAACGTTAACAGCCAACAATTCTTAAAACCATTTTTTAACAAGCACAAATATTCATTGATTTTGTTATCCTCATTGTGTGTCATTTAGATTACTCAAAATGTCTCCTTGGTTACGTTTCTTGTTTGGTCAAAATTCTTGGAGTTTCAGAAATCATAAAGCACGACTCTTATCTGCCCATCTTGTTGAGCTAAAACAACCATTTATCTAACGCTTGGAAGAAATGAGACCATGTACCTTTGCCTTTGGTCAACAAAAACCATTTGTGCACAATGTTTTCATTTTTCAAAATGTTATTGTTTCCTGCATTGTCTTTCTTTGGCTTAAGGCACTTTGTTCCTTTTTACATGTGAACATAGATTTTAAGGAGGCATTTCTTTGTGCGTATTGTTTTATAATGCATAAATCTACATGAAGTTTATTCAAGTTTTGTTTCTTTCTACAAAGTTTTAGATTTCAATTTTTTATGATATACGTTGAATTTAGGCCTTAGATGAATATCCTTATCATGTATTTGTCATACGTTTCCAAAAACTCTTTACTTCCATGCTGTTTATCACTACAATTGTAAATTGGTTGACTTGATGAACATGCCCTACATGCCTTACATGTTCCTAATGTAACCTATCTTCAAATCATGCATGTGGAATATTCTAGGGTGATTAAGAGGCCAAGTGAAGGTCACATATGTAGAGAGACGAGAAAGCGGTCGCAAACCACTATTGTAGAAAGAGGAAATGGTTCCGTCACATGTTTATCATTTTTCTAATATCATGCAGATTACATGAAAAGCCAACTACATCTTCTCATGGTGATAGATGCTTTTGTGCAAATTGCGAGTGCTAGCAGGGTCTTTGGCCCCTCCCCTTAGGAACATGAATGTTTTACGTTCTACATGGCATAATGATGACCATATGAAGGGCATTCATTTGTCAAAGGGGATAATGGTCTTGGCGTCAATGCTCTTCACTAGAGAAGATGAGTCAGAATGTAGGGTACGTGAGCCATACATCATCTGCATAAAAATGCAACACACCAATTTTTCATTTTGTTGTGGTACAAAGTGTGGTGAGTGCTCAAAGACTAGAGCTTAATGCCTCCACCTGATTGATGCCTTCTCATTCACCATGTTTTTCTGGTGAAAAAATAGTTTTCCGTGCTGAATTACCATGTTAAAGAACAATCGCGCCCTCATCTCATTCAAGCCCTTGTAACCCATGCATGGCTCTCTTGAGTAGTAAAGGGAATTTTTCCTGTGTTATTAAAATACTATCCACCATGCATTTAACCACGTCACTAATTCGGTCATTGGTGGGTGTTGTATTGTCTGTTTTTCTACCATCAGATGCAAGGCGTTAAACCATGGTCATAAAAAATGCCCCATTTTTGCTAGATTTCCACCCTCTTGCATTTTATGACTCCATCTGCTGCACCATTTGCTAAACCTCCTATTTCACCACCTAAAACACCACCCATCGCACCACTTGCTTCATTAGCCAATAAATCACTTGCTACACCACCTCTTGCACTACTCGTTTTGCCTCTCGCTACAAAACCCGTTATCGCAAATACTAGTGTATAACATCCCATTCATGCTAGTCTTACCACCTTCACATCATAGCCTTGCTGTAGTACGCGTGCGCTGCCTTTTCCGGCACAACCCAATTCACGTGACAAGCATTTGACACACTCTCCCACCTTGCATGCCTTTGCACAACATTGTCACATTGCGTATTCGCCAGGAAACCAGAATCCTACTTCTATCTTTGCTACTTCAACCACTCAAAAAAATCATTTAGATGCTCCTCTTATGAAAAACTAGACTTGAGGTGGTCGTCCACCATCACAAAAGGTTCTTGTGCTTTAGGCTACCATTCATGGAGTTGCACTTGTGACTTCTATTTGTGTTCCTTGGCCAGCTACAAACATGCAACCCCCCACCGCAACACTTAACACACTAATCTCTGACTCAAGTACCAATAAAGAGGTCTTTCTTGCTCATTTGAGGTTGGGACCATGATTAGTGGAGGAGGATTTAGGATGAAGACGATGTACAGAATGAGTGGTAGCTTTGGATGGAGCCTTGTTCCACATAACAAAGTGAGGTCTTTCCCCATGCAAATTCATTGTAGTCTAGAAAGCATGTTTGTGAACCTAGAGGTTATATTTGGTAACTTAGTTCTTGCATTCTCTATTCCATGATTGATTCATATTATGCATGATGTAGTTGCACCCAGACAATGTTTAGCCATTATCCACCTTCTTCAATTACATTTATTGCTCCCCATCATGATGTTCCATACTTCACCTTGTTCATGTACTTGTATGACATGATGATTCTGTGTTATTGTGAAAAAATTTGGAATTCTCGCTCAAAAGTTTATTAAAGAAACAGAACGTTGAAAAGGATGAGCCTCTTGAACTTAAAAAACTATGCAACATGGATGTTTGTCAGGCAACGTTAAAAGCCTTTTCCGTGTGGTGTATTGTTTTGCATGAAGGTGCGATGTGTGGAGGCCATGAAAAAGGGTCGCATTTGCAACATTCATGCAATGGTCAATTAAAACAAAATGGATGTCTAGATATCACTTATGGTTGAGGGTTACCATTGCACAACCACTCTTGGAAAAGATGGTATTGTATGTACCAGAATATGGAAAACACAAAAGGTCTTCTATTAGATGGCCCAAGTCCCAGTAATATGGGCTATCCTGAAGTCTTGTGACCAGGGTTCAAGCTGCAAAGTACATGCTATAGAGGTTTTCTCAATTTTCCATGGACTATTGATGAGCTCTAAGGCCATGTCTTCTCATTGTTTTCTTGTCATTTGATGAGGAGGTGAGGTTTCCTTATTGAAGCTCTCGTGTACAGGTCCAAAAATCAATCGTGATGTTGTTAAATCGTTTCCCGCCAATTCTCTATTTTCTTAAAGATAGATCATGTTCACCTAAACACAAAGGTGGTGGTGAATATGGACAGGTTCAACAAGTTGAAATGGGCATTTGTGGCCCCTAGTGTCACACACCTGTGTAGGGACTTCCTTTGCGGAATCATGTGTATGGTTGTTACCTTTCAAAAGATTGCCACAAAGAATCCATGTTGATCGTGAAGTTTTTTCATGCCAATGATCATGAATGTATCATTTCTTTGGCACAAGTTCCACATGAGATTGAGGACTCATGGACATGGTTTCGTGTGTAGGTGAGTATTACATAATCCATGGCATCTACCGCAAGTGTAGTCATCATTTTAGATAGGGAGCTATATTTGGAGAGGGCAATGGAATTCCCTGTGCCAAACATAACATACATGTGTTATGCGTATCATCTATAGAGAAACATGGAGGTAAATACAACAAGAATGACATATTCCCGTCGTAGAGTGTGTATAGGCAGATATACACAAGTAGTTCCAATGGGTGGCACGCCTTTTGTAGACAGATTACAACGTCCTTTGGGCTCATTTGTAAGGAAGAATTTATTTGTACAAGTAGAAAAGAATTATTTGTATCATTATGCACAATGGCAAAGTCATTATTAACACTTTGAAATACCCCAATGTGTGGTTGTTGTCCGTAAAGAAGCTTTACACATATTTTCCTTTCATGCAATTGCATTACCTTTTGCAGAAAATGATGGAAAAGCAACATGAATAAATTGTGAATTCCATTGAAGCAATGATGTTTTCCTCACAAAGAGCCTCTTTCATAGACCCATAGTGGCGATGGACTACGGAGGGGCTATAGTCTTCCATGTCGTGGGATCTCATGAATGTGCAACGACAAATGGACCTCTCATGCTTGTCTTCTTAGTTTGGCCGTTTGCACAAAATGGGTTAGCCATGTTAGCATGTGTTTGCTATGACAATGGAGACCAATGAAGATCCATTTGTGTGTGTTGACGTCAAGCATGCTCGTATGCAGGGGCGTAGATGTATGCCAACGCAATGACATCAATCATCACAAGCAATATCTACAATATCCATGTTGTTTAGGGCCATCTAGGACCATGACGCACTCGTAGGATATTAAAAGTGCCTGAAAGGAGCTAGATCCATAATGTAAGCACAATTTCATTTACCCCAAGTACATATATAAGGACCTAACCAAGCGGTAGTGCACCTACCTAGGAGCACCCTATCGTAAAGAGGCAATATCTCAACCCTCAACATACTATGCGTCATATATAGGAAGAGCACCAAATGTGATTATTGGAATAGAAGATGGAAAAAAAGAAAACAGGATAGGATTATATGGTTTACCAACACATGATTTGGATCAAAAGGATTATGAACTAGATGACTTGTGGGGGTCTTTGACCGATGAAATGGTTGGTTGGGTAATAGAGGACGACTTCAACAACAATGGTTCGGACTGTGGCAGTGAGGACTCTCTTGGGTATGTGGTAGAGTCAGACTAGGGGCCGTTGATGTATGAGGATATGACATTAGAAGGTGTTTGGTTGATGGAAGAGTATGGTGATCTAGAGGATGATGTAAATCATGAGGTAGATGATGAGGAAGGGGGAATGGTGATACTGAAGAAGAGGGAATAGCATAAGGAGAAGTAGAATGTTCACCTGTACCATGGTGTGCATGATGTTGAAACGTTTGGGATGCAATGGAAAATTGTTTCATTCATTTTTTCCTCTACGTTGAATTGTGGAATCATGTGCAAGCAAAGCCAAATCATCATTTGTAGGAACACAACTTTAATGTCTTTGGGTGCTTAGACCGTAGTTTGTGGTGGATGTTACATGGTTAAGTTTTAAGTGGAATTCAATGAATTAGTGATATGAAGAAGGTAATTTGTGTGTTTGATGTTGTCCCATACATCAAAGAATGGATTTTTGTTACATGGAAAAAGCATGTTCCTGGTGTTAGACCATGTTTGATGGATTTTTATCATGAAACAACTTCCAAACCTTTCACTTGTATTGTCTCCATCATGTAGGCTAATGAATAAGGGCCTTGTGATGGTGTAAGACATCATCATAAATGTCTTTTTATAAATGGTTCATGCTATAGTGGGGAAACATGATTTGGCAAATGACATTGAGGAAACCCAAGTGCTATTGATAAGCCATGCAATGGTTCATTTCCACTCCTCCACATAGTATTAAATGAAAACAAATTAAGTGCACTTATTCATTAATGATTCTCTCCATGGTTACTTCACTCATGTTTGGTGTTCGGACATGCAACATGCTTTTGGAAGCGCAATAGAATTGGCGACATACATTTGTAAATGTGTTTTCCACCACAAGCACTGAACCCTATGATTTTCCAACTTCATTTGAAAATGATCTTAAATACATCTTTGAAATTGTCACTCCAAGCTTGTGGATTTGCTCATCATGAATCCTAATCTCGGAGTGGCAACCAGAGGATTATGCCATTTATGCACCACGTGCCATTCATTCATACTCTTATCAACATGAATACCTCATTTGAATTTTCCGTGATTTCCATACATGTGTTTCCACATACACTAAGTGTGGATGGTTTTTCTTTATGTATGGAAAGGAAGATGAATTAAGCTGCGAGAACATGACTTGGAAATCCATAAGTGTGGTATTCAATAGGTGAAAGTGTTATGTGGAAGGCATGGTGCATGATGATAAAATGGTGGTGAACATGTATACAATGTACCCTTACCATTCTATGCCACACAATTCATGATGTAGCAGATCATTGTGGGTCTAGATAGACCCATGAATGCCAATGGGTAAAGTACCATCTCAGACAAAAATAAGGCATCTGCACACTTAGGGTAAAGCACATATCGAATGGGTTGATGGGAGGTGGTCCCAAGTTCTCCAAGTCAAATGTGCTTGATCTTTGTTCAGTAAACCCACACATTATCGAGGTCAATTAGGGCTAGTTGCAAATTTATTAATTCCCACGGACCCACTTTTGGTACATCACAATCGTGTCCCCACTTTTGGAAAGACGGTAATGGATGACTTTTCAGCGATAGGGGATCTGGGAAAGGTTGGCCTCATTGAAAGAAAAGTGGAAAATCTATTAGACTCTCCTTTTCTATTATTGCTCATAAATTGGTTTAGCGTTTAAATGAGCCATAGAAAAAGGGCTTGGACTCATGCCCATTCTATTACAAAACCTTTTCATGAATGACTCTGGTAAGTATCGCTTGTTGGGGGCTACATTGATCTGGTCAGATGTGACACCATTGGTTATAACTCTTTTCTATGTAAGAAACCTTTAGCATATGTCTCACACTTCCAATTTGAACATGATTGGGCAGGTTTTGTAAAAAAATGAATGTTTTGTTAGTAATCATTACGACAATGACTTGATGACATGGTGTAGAAAGTTTCGTTGAAGAACCCGGAGAATTGCTTCACATCCATAGTACATCAAGTTGAAATGAAGGTCATAGTAATGTCATTTACCCATGGGTCACAAGGAATCATGTTACAGGCAACATGATACATAACCTAACATAGCACAGAGGGTCCGAATGGACCAATTGTGGCTAGTGAGGGCATCACATTGAATGGAGATGGGACGATTCAATACTAGGGGTGAGACACATGTTGTATGTGTCATGCGGAGGTGATCCCCATTACTTTGAGTCCCACATGCACTTGATCTTTGTCCATTCAACCCAGACACCAAAAACAACCATTAAGAGAAGAGGCGAGATTATGAATCTACATGCGTTCAATGTTGGTACGTGAACATCACATTCCCATTTCTTGATCGGTGAAATTGGATGTCCTCTCAATGACATATGAGGTGGAAAAGCTATGCGTTGGTTTAGATTGTGTACAGTAAAGGAGATGTACAAAATCATGTTGGATTCCCTTGTGAATGGCTATTCATGAAATGGTTTGCTCCTTCAACGAGCTTTCTTATCTCTTAAACCACATCATTAAAATTCTGCCAAAGAGGTGTGGGAAGAACTGATTGTCATATGGAACGTTCATCCCTACATAGGTGTTACCGACAATTCTTCCTCACTCATAGGAAGGATATCCCATACCACGTGTCCCATGGAGTTATGCATGCAAACCATTTTTAGAGGAACAATGATATTATGCTTTGCTTTGCATTCAACCTTGACATTGACAAGTTTTTCCAAAGTAATCGGCATGAAAAGTATGCCATCCAAGCCTCAGTCACTGGTTTGGTCATGAGCCACGCGTTCTTCAACACAACCTAATTCTACTACACCCACTGTTTGAGCCTCCGATTGCTTTCCTAGCCATGTTTTACACAAAATGAACATTGTACTCACTTTAGAGAAAACATACCTCCTGTACTCATTCTTCCTGAAGGGCCTTAGATTATGCGTGCTACACCCTTAACTAGGAAGAAATTCATGCAACACCGGTCATATACGATTTCTTTTAAAAAAATGTGGTATGCAATGGATTTTATTTGAAGTTTGATCAATTTCACGTCACATTTAAGTTTAATCCATGTTCATTGTTGTTTCACATGACCCAATTTCAAACATGTCTTTTCTTTCTAACATGTGGTCACCTTTTTGGCTTACAAAATAGTGGGGATGTGATTTACGTTCACTTTAAAAACTTTTGTTTTCTTGTTAACAAACAAGTGGCTGCCGGTCTTCCATAAAAGTCATAATCCCATGACCGTGGCCGTCCATGTTCACACAATGAGCTCACTTGTTACACAAACAAGCAAAGCTTTCCTCAAATAGGCTTGTCGACCCTGAGCCAACGGACCAAGTTGAGGTCTATTTTCCTTCTTTACTATGCAAACGAGCAAAAGAATTTTGTAGCTTGCTATCTTATCTCCTTTGCATAGATTGTGCAAAGGGGATAGGAAAGAAAGACGACATTTCAAATGTGAGATTGTATGGAGTTCAACATACTAGGTTCACATTGAGCAAACATGTTATACATCAATTGTTTTCTTAAGTGTTTGTATTTGTAAGGTCAATAAACTTGTAAAGAGATTAACAAAGAAAATTGTTAACACATTATTGAACATACGTCATGCAATCATTTCATCCGACCAGAGTTGTCTTTTCCTAATAATCATAGTCAAATCTACAGACTGATGGGTGACCGTTATATGAAAACACCAAAAAACCTAATAAGGATTATGTAGCGGGATGGTCTGTTCGAAGTTCCCTCCTCACTAAAGCGAGGGGTGGTTGCGCACGACCCCTCGCGTCAGCGAGGGCTGGCCAATGGCCAGCATTTTGCTTGCCGCCGGCCAGCTCGCTATCGGCCGGCTGGACGGCCGGCGGCTGGCCAGGCGACTAGCCGACCATCGGCCGGCCAACCGCTAGCCGCCGATCGCGGCCTCAGACCGATCGGCTGCTGAGGGGCCATGAGGGCCTCGAGGGCGAGGCCTCGTGGCCTCGTGCCCTCGCCCCCCCTTGCCCTCCTTGCAAACAAGCAAGCGAGGATGAGGGATAGGAGGAGCGAGGGTGAGGACGAGAGGAGTGGCGCGAAATCGCCAGCGTGCCTCGAACGGGACGATTTTGCGCCAGGACGGCAAAACGTAAATTGAAGTTTGTTTACGGCGAACTTCGACATAAAATAAATGAAATGACTCATGCAAACACACAAGTTCAAGGTAAAAACCCCTTGTTTGGGTCCCAAAACCAGGGGTAAGGTTGAAAACGGAAATGGGCCTCAAGATACTAAAAATATTTGAGTCTTCTTGCTCTGTGTTGTTGATGACAATTGCCCCTCAGTCATTCAAATGGGGTAAACCCTTGACACGGACTGAGAACGCCATTTTGCAAACTCTGACGAAGACTTCATAGTAGGAGCTGAAGACACAACCCGTTATAGTGGTTCTCAGAGTTAGACGACCAAGAGTTCGATGGAAACGGCGGCTACGACAAAGATGAAACGCTGTCGGCAGCTGCAAGAAGCAGTACAATTGCCTGAAGGGACTATGGTATCTACACCTAACGGATTAAACTGTCGTTAAGTGCGTTGGAGAGCTGAAAAAAGAGCTCTACTTGGGGGAGCCTTTTTCTTTTAGTCTCTCCTCTCTTTGAGGGGACCAAAGGGATTTTTGTGGGACGGGGTGGGGAGTGCCCACTCCCCAACCACCAAGGTTTTCCCCTCTTTTCAAGGTTCCCTCCTTCCTTCTTCATCCAAAAATTGGGACAACATGTTTTCCCAAGGTTAGAAGCTCTCACAACTTGAGGGCACCCAAAAAGGAGGAAGGACAATACCTTCAAGATTTGTGCCGCTTCCTCAAAGCCGTCGGCGCAAGGAAGACGCCGCCAAAGGGTGCAAGGCGCGGAAAGACTCAAGAGGAAGCCAAGGAAGATAAGAAGACAAAGGAAGGACAAGAAGTAGGAAGAGGGAGTGAAGGAGTTGCTAGGATTTACTAGAATTCCTTTGCAATTCTTTGCCTTTGTCTTGTGAGCGACACTCACATTCGTTTTGTCATTCCCTTGCATTTCAATTTTCTGTTTTTCCTAGATCCTAGTTGCTTCCAAGTGCCGTGAGTCACGGCTTAGGAGGACTAGTTTCAAAACCCATGACCTTGTGCCGACATGGCGGCCCAGGAACAAAAAAAATTAAATTTATTATTACCTCACCGATTGTGAGAGTAAGGGGTTTGTGGGAGGCAATTCCTCCTTAACATTGTGGGGTGATCCTCACAACGGTCTTCACGTACTAGTTGGACGGGCGACAATATGGCAAGTGCCGGACCGTCCAAGACCAACAAGGGCAACTTGGTGACGGCCTCAACACAAGCTCTCAATGAATTCCAAAGTTTTGGAGCCGCTGCAGCAAGCACGGTTGCCAACCCAAAGGCAACCGTACCGCCAAAGGCAACCGTACTGCTGAAGTCAACCGACGCTAACCTCGGCAATACCGATAAGTGTGTAGAGGCCAAAACGTTGCTCAATGAGCACGTCACCGTGCACGTGGGCGACCCCCACACGACGGACGATGCGATGGAGGAGGATCCCCCAGAGGAGGACCCTGACAAAGAGTACGACGCCGACGATGGCAAAGGCGACGAGGATCGCGACCATCGCCATCTTCGTGCACCAAACTCGAGCCGATTGCTCAAGAAGGGCAAGGCACCCGCCGCATCACCTGAAGCTACAGACGGCAACGAGATTGTCGAGAGTAGCAAGGGCGCTGAAAGCAGCCACACGGAGAGTTTTCGTAAGAACCAGCCGGATGACGTCGGCGCGAAGATTATTCGCGATGACCGTCGTAGGCTCGCGGAGTTTGCTGCTGAGGCTGCAGGCCGACTCAAGATAACCATTGACTGTGGGGATACAACACCACTCGGAGGAATGGGGGTGGACCCATGGTCCTACGATGTGGCCGCAATGGTGCAAGGCAGTGCCCACTCGAGCGTCGTCGCCAACTTCAATCTCCTTCGAAAGGTGGGACTCCTTCGAGGCGTGTACGCGAATCGTACCCTCATGTAGTGGGTAAGGATCCATGGACAACAAGGGGCCCTTGAGGCTATCGCCGATGCTCTGACGACAAAAGAGCTCAAGTTCGCGTTTGCCAACCTACTGGCCCACGTTGAGCAAAGCATCACGAACCTCTATCGTGATTGCCAGTTGCAATGGTTGGCCGCCCATGAGGTAAGCCGCTGATGCAACGACCATGACAAGGCGTTCTAGAGCGTGACCCAGGTGCGGATGCAGCAACAAGCGCAACGTGTCGTAGCTGCAGATGCCACTACCAGTGGTAGCGACGACTTGCCTACCTCGACGACTTTCGGGTCAGTCATGAACACATCCTTCCTCCACAGTGTGGAGATCTTCCGAAAGGGCGTGAAGCTGACCGACTGGCTGGACCGCATGAAGCACGTTCTACGTGTCCACAAGGCTCCACTCATCCATTGGGGCGACCTTGCTACGACGTGGCTTGAAGACAAACTCTTCAAGTATGGGGTCAAGGAGTGGACTGTGCAGCAACCGCACCTCGAGTGGTAGCCCATGCCGTGGGAGGCCTTCTCTGCGATCATGCGCAAGAAGTGCACCCAACGTGAGGAGGCCCAGCGCTCCTTCCACAAGATCAAGGACTTTAGGCAACTGGGCAGCTCGCTCGAATCCTACTTAAGCGAGTTTGCCACACTCGTGGAGGAAGCCAAAAGCTTCACCGAGGGAGATGGGACTCAGACCTTCAAGTACTCGGAGTGCATGCTTCTGGAGTACTTGCGTGATGGTCTTGCCAGCGAGAAGTTGAAGGACAAGACCACCACGACAGCCACTTGCCAAGCTTGGACAAGCTGGAGGGCGTTGCACGACTACATGAGTGAAGTGTATTCGGCGAACCCGAGGCACTACTCTTATGCACGACCGAACGCGTGTGGACAGCAAGGCCGCGACATGCGCATGGACGCTACAAGGGCTGGTGGGTCAGTTGGACAACGAGGCGGGGACAAGGGTAAGCAGCTTGCAAACCCTCCAGCCAAGAAGGCAAGTGGATACAGGGGCCCTAACAACAAACGCAGCCGCGAGAACGACGGGCTACAGGCGGCGTGTGAGCGTCTCAACGCCTCCTTCCTCGAAGGGCTCTGCCACAACTGCATGCAGCCGGGCCACTCTAGGGCTCAGTGCCCTCAAGCTGCTGGTGGTGGAAAAGAGGCCGCGGCGTTAGCTGCATCAGTAGCACCTTGTGGGGATGGTGCATCAGGAGGCCGCAAACAGGGCCGTGAACAGGGTCACGGTCGCGGGAATGGGCCCGGCCGTGGTAACGGACAAGGCCGTTGGGCGGGTTTTCCCCACCCCTGAGTGACTTCAGTTGGGACCACTCATGGGTTAAACTAGATCACAAGTGTGGACTCATGTTTTCAGATAAGGATGTTAAACAATTTGAGTTTTTGACGAGTTCAAATTTCTCTGTTGTTTTCTCTCCTCTTGATGAACCGCATTCTATAATTGCTGACCGACATTGCCCACTAAACCTTGCATCTCCGGACAAGATGCATGATCGTACATGCTGAGTGGTGGCGACATGACCATGCAGTGATTCAAGCAAACGCCCTAAAAGCAATGAGTTCAATCATGTTTGCAGTACCTTGAGTTGATGATTTTGACCGAGTAAAGTTTAAAGACAGGAAGGTGCTAGCTGAATTCACACGTGCCCACAAGATGTGGACTCAAGTGGGTGAATCATAGGAGTTGCAACGCCCACCGTACAGATTCCATGCCTATCACAAAATCGGCTTGCCGTTGTTGAGTCTGTTCACTCGGAAGAGTGGAGGCAACATGGCGATGCAATTCAAAGGACACCTAGCTGGTGCCCCCGTGAATGTACTTGTTGACACTAAAGGAGACGACTCTTTTGTTAGTCTTGGCTTTACCCGACAGGTTGCGGGTTGGCCTGAAGTACGAGCCATCGAATGGCGTGGTTGTTGTCAGTGATAATCGTACGGTACCTGTGATCTGTACATGCAAAAGCAAGAAATTGTATTCATGGTTACTCTTAGAGTGTCCCGTTGAAGGTACTCAAACTTCTTGACCTGTTTGACGTGGTGCTAGGCGATCCCTGGCTCTGTGAGAACAAGGCTCTAATGTGCTCTGAATCAAAGCGTTCGATCCTTCGAAAAGGAGAGTGCCACTTTACGTTGATTCCGAGGACGGAATTATCACCGACCCAACTCAAAGTCCATGCCAGCTTGTCTGCGATGTAGGTCAAGAGACGTATTCGACAAGGTTGTCGATACTTCTTGGCTATATTCCAAGACCCACCGGCTGGGCTTCCGCCAGAAAGACACATGGGCCACACGATTCCGCTGCAACCGGAGGCGACTCTTCCGTTCAGACCCATGTATCGCCTTAGTCTAGCAGAAAGGCGAGAGGCCGAAGGCCAAATCAAAGAGCACCTTGCAAAAGGGTGGATCGAGCCTAGTAGCTTGCTGTACGGTGCGCCGATCCTTTTTGTGAACAAAAAGGACGATGGTTTACACATGTGCGTGGATTACCGGGCATTGAACAAGCTGACGGTGAAAAATCGATTCCCCTTACTGCGGAATGAGGAACGTTTTGACCAACTCCAAGGCGCCAAATTCTTTTTTTCCTTGGATTTGTCCCAACGGTACCATCAAATCCGCATCATAGAAGATGATGTGCCCAAAACTACGTTTCGAACGCACATGGGACACTATCTGTTTCGAGTGTTATGGGCTTACAAATGCCCCGACAACCTTCCAAGGAGAAATAAACCGAATGTTTGCCAAGGAATCGGACAGTTCGTCTTAGTTTATGTAGACAACATCCTGGTTTTCTCCAAATCAATGGAAGAGCACATAGAACATCTACGCAAAGTTCTCGCAATCCTTCGAGAACAAAAGTTCTATGCGAAAGTGAGCAAGTGCAAGTTTGCACAAGATGAGCGCGAATAACTTGGACACATCGTTGGCAAGGATGGCTTTCGTGTCGACCCTCAAAAGCTCCAAGCCGTTGTAGACTGGCCACGTCTTAAACATTTTGGGCAAATTTGGTCTTTCCTCGGCCTTGCAAACTACTTTCAATGGTTTCTGCAAGAGTATTCAACTCTGGTGGCACCGCTAACCAGGCTCACGCAAAAAGACATGTGTTAGGAATGGACATCTGATTGCAAGAACACTTTTCTGAAAGTCAAAGAGCTTCTATCCACGATGCCCGTCCTAGCTCTTCCGAATCCATCGCAACAGTCGGAGGTTTGATGTGATGCGTTGGTAGTATGACTTGGAACCTTCCTCATGCAGAGCGGTCACCCAGTTGCGTATGAGAGCCGGAAGCTAATCAACGCAAAAACGAGGTACATGACTGGGAATCAAGAGCTCCTTATGGTATTACACGCTTTCAAGATGTGGCATTGCTACTTCAAGGGAGCTGAAGGGGGTGTGATGGTCGTGACCGGCCATAATCCATTCGTGTTTTTCCAAACGCAACCGAACCTGTGAAGACGCCAGGCGCGTTGGAGCGAATACTTGAGCCGATTCTCGTTCACATGGAAGCATCGGCTAGGACGCATCAATGTGGCTGATCCAGTAAGCCAACAACCTGTGGAAACTAAAGCAACCACCAAGGTCAGTGGGTGTTTTATGGTCATAGCAATAACAAAGTACACCCACCAGACCCCCCTGCACCTCTGCGATAACCACCACGAGAGACTATCCATTATAACGGTTTTGTAAACAGGATCCGGATGGGATACTATGTGGATTCTTGGTTTCAAGACACTTGAAATTTGGACAAGTACGGCTTGGTGGAGGCCGCAGGAATCTTCTGGCACGGAGAACAAGTTGTTGTGCCAAACTCGAGAGACATTCGAGCAAAGGTTATCTCCTAGTTCCACGACCCGCCGGTCGCAGGTCATGTGGGACCCTGAAAGAGTGGACATGCACTCTCGGACCATTATTGGTGGCCAAGATGGAGTGTCGATGTTTGTAAGTATTGCACAAAATCCGACCCATGTCTTCGAAACAAGGTTAGTAACAAGAAGCCTGCTGGACCCCTCCAATAGCTTCCCATTCCTGGGACTCCATGGGTCTTCCGGTCACGGCCCGTGGCCACGATGCAATACTAGTGGTTGTGGATATTTCGACGAAGATGACACACTTCATTCCTACAACCACTGACGTGAACGCAGAGGATACCGCTCGTCTCTTCTTAGAGGGTGTCGTAAATTACCACGGCTTGCCATTGCACATTATCTCCGATGGAGATAAAAAATTTGCTAGTTTGTTCTGGCAAAAGATGTACGAGTACCTCAGCAGTGAGTTGCAAATGTCGACATCATTTCACTCTCAAACTGATGGACAAACAGAGCACATGAATTGCAATCTGGAGCAGATTTTCCGCATGTACGTGGACCTTGCCATGCATGATTGGGACGAATTCCTAGCACCGGCAGAGATTACGGTGAACAACTTGGTGGGGACGTCCAACATGGTTGTCGTGCGGACGCTCCGGCATAAAGGGGGGAGATCGCTAGTCGTGCTGACCTACAAGCTGTAGCTTAGGTCCAAGTACCATGCACGTGTTCATGTCTAGCTGCTAATTGAAATCATTAATTTTCTTTCACAATGTTTTTGACTCACTAATTGACAATCTGCTTGTTGTTCATGAACCGCGACGATTCATAATAAGGGGGGAGGAATGTAACGGGAGGGCCGGTTCGGCCCTCCCTCCTCGCTGAAGCGAGGGGTGATTGTGCACCACTCCTCGTGTCAGCGAGGGCTAGCCGGCGGCCAGCACTTCACTGGCTGCCGGCCAGCTCGCTGCCGGCTGGCTGGACGGTCGGCGGCCGGCCAAGCGACCGGCCGACCACCGGCCGGCCAGCCGCCAATCTCACCCTTAGCCTGATCGGCGGCTGAGGGGCCACGAGGGCCTAGAGGGCGAGGCCTCGTGGCCTCGTGCCCTTGCTCCCCCTATCCCTCGCCCTCATTACAAACAAGCAAGCGAGGACGAGGGATAGGGGGAGCGAGGGTGAGGATGAGAGGACTGGCACGAAATCGCCTGCGTGCCTCGCATGCGACGATTTTACGCTAGGACGGCAAAATGTAAATCAAAGTTCGTTTAAGACAAAATTTGACATAAGATAAATGCAACAATTCGTGCGAACACACGAGTTCGAGGTAAAAACCCCCGGTTTGGGTCCCAAAACCAGGGGTAAGGTTAAAAACGGAAATGGGCCTCCGAAGACTCAAAATATTCGAGTCTCCTTGCTCTGGGTCGTCGACGATGATTGCCCCTCAGTCCTGCGAAGGGGGTAAGCCCCTGACACGGACTGAGAATGCCATTCTGCGAACTTCGATGATGACTTCAGAGCAGGAGCTTGAGACACGACCCGTTACAGATCAAGAGTGAGCGTGCATGAACAGGACCTAGAGATAGTCACAATTAGATTAAGGCTACAAAATATGCTGTACAATCTACGAAAGGACAAAAATTCACCTACGAGGTATCTACAATCGCTAGTGTGCACACAACCATTGTGTGCACAAAACGTATATGCGCACACTTGGACACACATCGAATAGCGCCTTTCCATAATGCACACGGTGCGACAGTCGCGTGCATTAGAAAAATGCACATGGTTGATCGCATGATGATTTGCACGTTGGAAGAATGGAGGCAAGGCCGATGATATGGACCCCATCGACAAAATTTTCAGATAAAGAGTTATGTCTGTGAAGCGAATCTATTCTTCCATTCAGTTCTCGTTTACTTTGTTCATGACTGTACTTTTATAATCATTTAACAAGAGAGAGAAACAGTAATCTTTATTATGGAAAATGGAGGTGTCCTTAACACTATACTTGTCGTTCGACCGTATAATTTGACTTGTCAATGTGTGGTCTACTGGGAATGTCATCGGCCATGCTCTCCTTGCAACGCGAGCCAAGAATGGGGTCACGTTTCAATGTTGTTGTGTTACTTAGGCCGTTGTGGAACGTGGGTATGCGGATTATAATACTCTTCCGAATAGGAATGTTTCCACGGTGTACATTGGGAGTCTTTGTTTTCAACACTAGCCATCAGAAGTACTTTATGCTTTTGGTTGACGTTGTAGTAATTTTCTACAGAAGTGGCCACCACATTCTCTTTGTGCGTAAATTCTATAGACTGGAAACTAGTTGCGAGGACAGTGAGCATGCGACAAAAATACCCTCTTCAATAGGGTGATTCTCCATCTGTATTCATGTGTCAGAGAATAGTGCATTAGGTATAGGGTTGGTGTCTTAGCTCGCACCTCGGATGACTAGTGTATTTTAGCACATGGCAACCTCATTGCTTTCTCAAGGACTGTTTCGAGACCTGTGTGATTTCTCAAAGGCCATTGACATCTTCATTCTACTCTACTCAAATTTGCTATGTTTGTTTCATCGTCCTGAAAACTGGGCGTATGTGACTTGCTCCATCTGTCCTTTCAAGAGATTGCAGGGCAGGCGTGGTTTGTTTTCTGACTGACGGGTTGGTTGGTGAAAGCTGCTATTTAGCAAAGATATCTAGGCTTTTGTTCCCTTTTCACATTACAAGGTCGATGTACTCTTACCAAAGAAGAGCAACAGCATCCAAAGCAACGACTTTTTTTTTTTTTTTTTTTTGGTTTTTAAGATGGTCCAGGCATCCAAAGCAACGACGGCAACACAGCAGCAGCGGCAGCCGGAGCCACAGCAGCAGCAGCACCGTGGAGCTATTAGCAGGTCCTGTGCGGCGCTATCAGTGAAGCTGCACAGCCCAGCACGACACAGTGCAAGGCGCTGCACGCACAGCTCGATCGGCACGCCACGGGCAGAGGTGTTGCTTCTTCTGTGCTCTCGACACTTGCGGTGGCTCTGCACTGCACCTGTGCTGCACCCTTGCTATACCCGTGGTGCACCCTCGCCCTGGCACTGCCGTGGCCTTCGCGGCACCCGTGACCTGGGTAGACAGGTACACGCTTGAGCCCTGACCCGAGCTTAATTGCGGGCTGCGACAGCGGTTGCGGTGACCGTCGTCGGTGGTGGCGGTGGTGGCCAGCGAGGATAAATATGTCAGGAGTGGGCAATTTCTTCAAGCGGGCCATGGTGACCGAACCCGTCATCATGTGGTCGCTCTACATCACTGGCATCGGTAAGTCTCTCTTTAGAAGTAGGCAGTGCCGTCATTCATGCGGCTGATCGCACCACCGCCGTGGGTTAGCGGTTTATGCAACGTCTAAGGAACATAGGGATTGCCGTCACCATGTGGTCGTACTGAGTCACATTGGTCGGAACATGTGCGTACATGTATGCACGCACACTATCATTGCATTCATGCATGCATGCACGTATGCATGCATTCAGCAATGACGGTAGGACAGGGGCCCATCGCCAACAGTGTTGAGAACTGATGGACTTCCCTGACAGCCCAGGCTCCTTGGGCCGTCGTCGGCTTTACTGCCTGGGGATGGCATGGATCGAGCTGAGCGATGGTGGCTTGTGCCAGCCATGAGTACTCTGCGGCTGTTCACCGACTGGCTGTCAGATCGCCAGTGCGTTTTCTGTGTTGAGTCGTCCTGGTGCTTTGGCTGTCAAAACTTTGGACAGCTGGCTGTCAGACGGCCAGGGCGCTTTGACAGCCGGTTGGGAAAATACACGGGCTGTGCGAGTGCAGTGCATTCGCATGGCGTTTCCCTCTTTGCGGATAACCCCTGCTGCGGCCTCCTGTGTTGTGCGGCGTATGCTCACCGGCTTGAATCATAGGATTGGAAGTTGCTTTGCCAAGCGATCTCATATTCTTCATCCCTTTTGCTGAATCTGCTGAGCAGACTCGGCTGACATTGTTCAATTTGCGTGTGCACATTCAGACGCGCACACACACACACACACACACACACACACACATGCATGCATGCACGCACGCA
>SZWC01005354.1:81973-95748 GCA_023375785.1 Penium margaritaceum | reverse complement strand
GGCTGTGGCTGTGGTTGTGGCTGTGGCTGTGGCTGTGGCGGTGGCTGTGGCTGTGGCTGTGACTGTGGCTGTGGCTGTGGCTGTGGCGGTGGCTGTGGCCGTGAATTGTACCTGTGGCGGTGGCTGTCGCTGAAACTGTGGCCACCACTCACTCTCGCCTTCTCTGACAGCCTTCTCGCCCCACTGACGCCAAGGTAGTCGGAGAACTACCTTTCAGAATTCAACTATGACGCGAGGCTGCAGCCAATGTGGCTCCGGTGACCTTGAAAAGCTGTCGCCATGGTGAAAGCTCTGTGGCAGTGCTTTCTGAGTGGAGGAGGGCTTAGGGTATGGTTGGCGTGGCACGATTTACGGTCCCTGTCCTCCAAGCTACACGACCTCGACTTCGTCGGCGTATCTCGCAAACAACTCGACCTCGGCAAATCGTCCGCTGGACACCGTTCGGACGATCGACCGAGGTCGTGCAGATTACCAGACACGCGACCGATTCAGAGGTCGAGTAGGTTAGAGGACAGTTTTGTAAATCGTGCCGCGCAAAACACACCCTTAGTATTGGTCTTGACGCATTCGGCTGTTGGCGTGAGCATGACGACAGAGCAAACGCAGTTCATCGAGGAGGGCCCACAAAAGACACGCGGAAAGAGAGGAACTCTTGATCCCGCTTTGATTTCCCAAAGTGGCAGGTAGGCACATGATCATCCAATGTTACGCACCAAACGCACAAGAGTCCATAATCATTCCAAGTGGGCACTTCTGTAATGACACAAAAAGCCCATCACGTCGAAGGACCACGATATTCACTCCTACGGTCAAGTGAAAACCACTCAAATGCCACGGCCCTCAGTGAATCTTCCCGAACCTTCTAACAACTTCGACCACTCTCACGAATCCACGACAGAAGTATCGCAACCTTCCCGTCAACTTCTCGAAGCACCAAAAAAACTGGATTTATGAATATGTATCTCTCCAATTCACCGAAGATTCTCAAAACCCCCCGATTTCCCGACGGACCTTCTCGAATCCAACCACTCACAACGCGACTCCACATGCGTCGCTCATCAATCGCACTAACAAACCCGACTATGCCTCATTCATAACTCAACACTTGTATGTATATAACACATATATATATTTATATATATATTCGATCATTTTGACACTTGTTATCAAAGTACACTTATCGCTAATTATAAACTACTCAATTGTCCCAAATAGTATATCGTGCTTTGCCTCGCAACTTCTCCTTGTTCACCATCTACGCTCCGTTCATCATAACACTTGGTATCAGAGCGCAACGATGTTGGACAGGCATTCGACTACTTTAGTTTTCCGGAGGACTACCGCGCACAAGCCGTTAGCGCATCTCGCACGTCAAGACTTCGCAAACTTCACAACCACGGCGTGAGGTGAGCAAGCCCAACCGATGACCACGAGCGGGTCCTCGGCAACAACCTCAGTGATGGAGGAGCGAAACGTGCCTATGCACGTGAACCCTAAAGCGACAGCAAATACTGGCGTGGCAGGCTATGCGACACCTAGACCAGCCCCTACGACTTCGACGACCAATCCGGTCGCGGACCCAAATGCGGTAAACTAGCCGCCCCTACCAACAGCCTTAACGATGACATCAGGGAGGACAGGTGGCACTAGACGATAGGCGCGGATCAACAAGGAACTGGCACACTGGATCTACGCGTTCGAGTGGATCAACAGCCATCTGCTCCAACAGCTCAACGTTGCGATGGAGGCTCTTCGCAACGCAAGTGCACGAGAAGTGGTGCTCGTTCAGAGAAATTCCCAACTCTCCAACGGATCTAAAATTCGCTCGGCTCCACCAGAACTGTTTGATCGTGCAAACTTGAAGAGACCAACGATTTGGATGTGGCTGACGAGTTTGGAGGTGTACTTCACCGCTGCTTGGGTCAACAATGATAAAAATAAAATTGACCTCGCGTCTGGCTTTTGCGTGGCACGACGTTAAGTTGGTGGTCTGATCCAGAAACCATCCAACGACAGCTGGAGACCGGCGAGGCATCATCAACAGCCAACGGCGCCCGTCTCACATCAACGACCGCATCAACCCACAATGGCAAGACGCTCTGATGCCACCAACCGACTGGGAAAAATCCTCGCACGCGATGCTGGCACACTTTGGATGACTGACAAAAATTCCTACGAATGGTACAGACTCAAACATCTCCGTCAGCAGTTCAGCATGGCAGACTACACACAGAGATTCCACAAGATCATCAGCGGAGCAGGAATTACCTCCGACAAACTATGTTTTTACTACAACAACGGCCTCAAGCGAGATATCCGGCGAGTAATCGCCATTCTCGGCATCCAAAACGAATTGTCGCGGATGATTGCAGAACAGGAAAGGATCGACAGTGGTGACTACAACGCTCGGATCTAGGAATCCTATGGCTGGCGACCTCTTGACCACAATTATCGTGGAAATGGAAAACTCAGTCAGGAGACTCTTTTACTCCTATGGAAGTGGACGTCGTCAACTAGAGAGACCACAAACATTCTACAACCGCAAAAAAGTCAAGCACATCGCACACAACTGTCAGAGCAAGCAGCAGGCCAAAAAGGGGGAAGTCACAAAAAAATGAGTCGGGAAATGGTAAAGGGCAAGAGAAGAAGGCGCAGCTTTCTTCCGTGAGGAGCAACCTGCGCTGAACGATCGCCCATTTGAACAGTCTACATTGCCTCATAGGGTTTCTGAGATCGCAAAGTTCGATGAGGGGTACGAGGACGACCAAACGGCGATACTGCCAAGAGTGCAACCACGAGGATGCAAGAGTCGAAGAACGTTCCCGACACTATTGGATGGAGGAGCTTCACACAGCTTTGTGAGTTATGACATGATTCGGAAACTGGTCAACATACGCCCATCCAAGTCACCATGTGTCGTACCTGTACTGTTTGTAAACAAGAAAACTGGTGAGATGTGGATGTGCGTGGACTATCGAGCGCTGAATGGCACTACTATCAAGAACCGCTTCCCTCTTCCCAAAGATGACGAACTTTTCAACCAACTCCGAGGAGCACGAATCTTCAGCAAAATCGACTTACGTAGCGGTTATCATCAGATACGTGTGGTAGACACCGATATTGAGAAAACTACATTCTGAAGCGACTATGGACATTTCACGTTCACGGTAATGCTGTTCAGATTGACGAATGCCTTGGTGACATTCATGGCAGCAATGAACAATGTTTTCTTACCATACCTCAACGGTTTTTTTCATGGTGTACCTTGACGCAATTATGGTGTACAGGTGCACCCCGGAGGAACACGATGGACATCTTCAACAAGTTCTCAAAGTCTTACAGATTGAGATTTTTTTCCGGAAAACTCTTGAAGTGCGACTTTGGTCGCCGTTCGATAGAGGTTTTGGGCGACGTCATCAACTGTGGACGGATCACTATGGATCCCAAAAAGTGGCAGCAGTCGCTGATTGGCTGATGTTGACCAACGTTCAAGACGTTCAAGTTTTTCTCGACTTGTGCAATTACTACTGGTGTTTCGTACAAGATTACGCCCGAGTGTCAGTGCCTCTTTTTGACCTCACTGGACAAGAAAACGAGTGGCGGTGGGGAGACATCGAGCGAGAAGCGTCCACCGCTTTACGGAACACTCTAACCTTGGCGCTAACCCTACGATTAGCCAATCCAACCGTCGACTAAGTCATGGCTACATATGCGTCAGATCGAGCCATCGGAGTAGTCCTCTTGCAAGACCATGGCAATGGAAAGCAACAGGTTGCCTACATGTATAAAAAAATACAAGAAACGGAACTCAACTACACCATACACGAGAAGGAAATGCTAGCGGTCGTACATGCATTCAAGACATGGAGTTGCTATTTGGAGTGCCTCCGACGCATCATGTGCACCGACCACCATGCGTTGAAACATTTGATGGTAGCCAAACCTCAGTCGACTTCAAACCCGATGGATGTAGATCCTTGAATCCGAGTTTGACTACGACATCAAGTACCGCCCAGGCAAAATCAACCCGGCATATGCACTCATCCGCCGACTGGATGTAATGGCTGACATCGCAATGCTAAAGCTGCAACGATACCCATGTCTCAAGCGGCTGTTCACTAGAGGCTAGGATGAGCACGGCGGATACGGCAAGGCAAATCTATGGTACGACGCACCCTATTGGCGAAAAGAATTCACTTGCTAGGTGGTCGTTACCCCAAACGACAAGCTTTGCTGCATGCTGCTCGAAGAGTGCCATGACACAGGTCCATGCAGATATTTTGGAGAGGAAAAGACGATGAAGAAGCTGGCAAAAACTATTGGTGGTACAAGATGTAATCCGACATGGCTAACTTCTACAATTCCTGTGACACATGTCAGCGACAGAAACCCACTCGCATGCAGCCACCCGGACTTCTGCAACCGCTCCCTATTCCAACCAAAATGTGGGCCGACATCTCCATGGACTTTGTCACAAGATCAAAAGTCACACCCAAGAGACTGATTTTCAAAGATGTCCTACTTCATCCCAACGACAACCACCTTCTCCGTGGAAGGAACAGCACAGTTGTTTCTAAACGACATTGTGCGGCTAGACAACGTACCAAGAACCATCATGAGCGACTGAGACGGTCGATTCACCAACGGTTTTTGGCACAAAATGACGACTCACTGCGACAGCATAATTCAAAATCTGACGGCATTTCATTCTCAAACCGACGGTCAAACCGAGCGGAAAAATCATACGCTCGAACAACTTCTCGAAACACTACGCAAACCTCACGAGACGGATTGGGCACAAAAACTCCCGACAGTCTAAATCGTATACAATGTGGCAGTTTCCACCCCAACGGATAAAACTCCGTTTGAAGTGGTTTACGGCAAACTGCCCGCCACACTAGTCGGACTACCAAGTCAAAGCAACATTTTTGCAGTCGACGTTCAAAGCCGAGACTTCAATACCATCTTGGAAGAAACATGGTGAATTCTTGTGAAGACACCAGCAGCAATGAAGCAAGCAGTTGACCGACATTACAGCTAGGACATGTTCGCCATTGGCGACAAAGTCCTTCTCAGCTCGGCCAACATCAAACTCCGCGAAGCCGACTGTTCAAAGCTGAAATCCCGATGGTTGGGACCATTTGAGATTTAGTGTATGCAAAAGCCCGTGCTTGTGTGACTCAAACTCCCCGACACTATGCAAGTTCATCCGGTGTTCTATGTCAGCAAACTCAAGCACTACCAAGACCCCGGAGAGAACTTCCCAGGCAGGGATGTCCCTCGCCCCCCTCAAGTCCAAGTAGAACAGGACTCATGTATGTTTGGTTTGATTGACGTACGTCATCGAGGACATCCTCGGCCATCAACGATGAGGCGAAACGACAGACTATCTTGTCAAGTAGCACGGCTATAACGCTGTGCACAAGAGCTGAGAACCCTAGGACAACCTTCGAGACGTCGATCACATCATCGACGGCTGTTACCATCGTTTGCAGGCCACATTTGCACGCGCGTTGGGACGTCGTGACTAAAAGGGGAGAAGTGTTCTGCACCAAACATACATGAGTCCCTACTCTTTCTGAGTGGGGATTTCTGTTATTACACAAACAGCCCATCGCATCGCGAGACCGCGATGTACACTCTAACGGTCAAGGGCATACCGACCAACTGGCCCCGCCCTCAGTGAATATTTCCGAACCTTTTGAAAAATTTGACCACTCTCGTGAATCCACAATAGAAGAATCGCGAGCATTCGGTCGACTTCTCGACGCACCAAGACAAACATGGATATCTAAAGATGTATCTCACATATTCACCTGTTCACCATGTACGCTCCGTTTGGTATCTGTAACTCGACACTTGAATAGATATGTTCGATCATTTTGACACTTGTCATCAAAGTAAACTTACTGCTAGTTATGAATTGCTCAAGTGTCCCAAATACTAAATCGTGTTCTGCGTCGCAACCTCTAACTCTAACCTCTACCATCTACGCTCCGTTTGGCATAACGTTCAAAGACGGATAACCATCAAACGTGTTGGGATGCTCATAAAGTGGGCTCAAAGGGTGACATATCTTAAATGACATTCCTAGAACACTTCTATGCTTAACCGTACTCACAAGCCAATGCGGTACACTAATGGTTCTTACACATGTCAAGAATACAAGATGTGGGGAGACTAAAGAATGTGGCCCCCCACCCTCCTCCACTTTGAAAGAGACCTCTTATCATTGATAGTCCACAATTGTGCATAAATTCACCGTACCAGCTATTTTCACATGTAGTTTTTCTAGTTACTAGAGTGTGTTACTTGCAAGCTAGAACATAGACTGTGTACGTGCGGGTGCGAGCTAGAACGTGTCTCACGCCATGGATGTAGTAGGAACGTGAGTTGTGAAGACAATTTTATGTAACACCCAAGAGAGAGTGATAGGAGTAGGAGGAGCGAAAGTGTAAGACTAGTAAGCACACAGCCACACCAAGCACATGCTCGAGCAAGCATGTACCGCCACTCGGGGGTTGAGTCCAACCTCTTGCAATTACCCCTCCTCACAAGTGCACAGCGAGAAGCTGGCACAGTGCCCCCCTAGAGTTTAGCACCCGGGATAATCATGCAGCTCCCCTAAAACACTCAGCAAAAGTAAATCACAATGATGCAAGGATCGGCGGTCAGAATGTACGAGCGCTAGCATCAACCACATCAAGTTAGGATAATCAAAGGTGGACCATTCTTGTGCCAGAGGGTACTCTTAGGTGGCTCGTCCGCTACTTGATGGGACCAGTATCAGCTGCCGGAGTGCGCTCGAGTGATGTATCCCTTGGTAAGGCCATGATCAGTCAATCTGTACATGTGTGTGTGCCATGAATTGTGAGACAAGAGGGAACAGAGATATGAGTGGCCAACGAGACTCCAACAATCCCCCATGATGTGCACAAAAACGACCCACCAACCATGAAGCATGGCACACACAAGAGTGCAAGTACGAGGGATACAACAAAACATGCAGACATCAAATGATTCATCCAGGGTCATGGGAGCAGGCGAGGCCAACAGCATGGATAGCACATTTGATGACATTTTGGCTGAGAGCCTTAGTGGAAAAATCAGCTCTCTTTGACCGTGTGTCCACCCAAGCAACGCGGAGAATTCGAGCAGCAATACAATCGCAAAGAAAGTGGTGCTCCACATTGATGTGTATGGTGTGTGAATGGTGCATGCCCTTATTCCCTGCAATGAATTTTATGCTCTGGTTGTCACAACGCAGAGTGATACAACGAATAGGGACACGCATCTGCTGTAGCAAGAGGTAGAGCCAGATAACTTCACACGTACCTACGCCAAAAGCCACATACTCAGCCTTAGCAAATCTGTGGACAACATACCCTTGCTCTCCACTTTTCCATGAGACAGTTGTCCCACCCATCATGAATTGTATCCCGTTCTACTTTGTGCATCAGAGTCATGTGCCCAAACACTGCCCGTGAACCCATGGACAAGCATCGAGGGCTGCGCACGAAACCCGATTTGAGGTGTGGAGAGTGCATAATGCACCACTCGCAGTGACGCCTCAAGATGGCACTCTCTGGGGCATGGGGGGAACTGAGAGGGAAAATTTATAGCGAAGGCATCATCAATGTGAGTGGTGGTAGCAAGGTGGGCCACCAGGCAAAGCAGTGGGTCACTATACCATAGTGAAGAGAGCATCCCACAATTAAAGGACCCAACACCACACCCAATCCCAGAAGCGCCATGCCTTACAGAAAGGCAAGATGCCAAGGATGACACATAGACGACCAACGGGGGAGAGTTTACCATCCCGGTGGTCAGTAGTGAGCAAAATAGAGGCAAGGGACACCCAGACATGGGCAAGGCAAAGATCGCCCCGATGTCCAATCCAGTGCTAAAAAATGGTGATGGTGTGAGGAAGGGGACCGTGAGGGACGCGATTCTACACCCATGTCTTGTAAGACATGGTTTCAAATGGGAATAGAGGTAACTGACCAGATGAGGAGAGCAGGGAGTACATCCCATCAGACAGGGTGTGGTTCCATTGCTCAGACACGCCGTTTTGCAGGGACAAAAGAACTTACTACCCCTATCACTGCAAAGTACACGCAAAGGATGAAGGTAAGCACGTTCAGCCTGGGTGAGCCACATCTCAAGAACATCAGTGACATCACTCTTGTGGTGAAAAGAAAACATCAAATGGTAGCGAGAATAGTCATTAGTCAAATAGAGGATGTAGTGACCAAGGCCACCAAGGAATTCCTAAGGCAGCGGATCCATGACATCAGCATGCACGCAGTCAAGGGGATGGGAGGTGGTGGGCACGGCCATTGTGAATGGGGAATGGTTCATCTTGCCACCAGCGTAGTCGAGGCAAGTAGAGGAGTATGGAGGAAAAAACGTGGTAGCGTTAAGGCCAATGGTAGGGCTAAGGCGTAAGAGTTGCTGAATGGTGGCAATGTGGATGTGACAAAGGTAGCGGTGCAAGAGATTCGCATGCGCAAGTGACAGGGAAGGTGTGACCTGAACAAGGGCAGAGACAACAAAGGACGGGGGCCACGACAGTGGCACACGGAACACGCAATTGCAGCACACACCACCGAGAACATGGTCGGAGGATCAAAGGGCAATAGTGCCAATGCCTTGGCTGGACGAGAAGTCCATGCCTTGGTCATCAAGGGTGGTCAAGGAGAGGAGACAGACCCCAAGGTCAGGAATGTGCAACACATCAGGGAGGAATAGAACCCCACAAGGGCCAACAAAATGGACAATGCCAACACCTTTAACCGGCAATAACTGACCAGAACCGGCACGAAAAAAGTGGACGAAACCCACCGGACCGAGGGAGATAAAGGATGAGCGACAGGAGGTCATGTGATGAGTGGCACCGGAGTCGATGATCCAAGAGCCAGAGGAAACACGGGTAGACAACAAAAATCCCCGGGAGGGAACCGGGATGCACGTGACCAAGACGAGTAGGAAACATGTGGGACTCCCAATCCTCAATCCAAGAACAGTCATCAGGCAATGCCCCCCGCACACACCCTGATGAGGTACCACAAATGGTCTCATCCGAATCACAAAGAGACACACGAGACTGGCCACTCACACTCTCACTTCATTGAGTACAAAGCTGGAGAAGCTCTGTAAGTAAGCACTCAAGGGCACGCTCCCTGTCACGATGATAAGAGGAACGGTCGGAGGAGCCAGTGTCGGAGAAGTGGCCGTCATCTCTGGGCCAAGTGGGGATGGAGTAATAAATAGGGGAAGGACCATAGTAGACCGGTCCTAGGGGAGGCGGTGTCTAGCACCATAGATTGGTGTGAGGTCCCGGCGGTTGGAGAGGTGCAAGGATGGTGTTGAGAGCAGAGGCAGAGGAGGAGGAAGAGGAGGGTGATTCAACCGTCATAACAGTTGTGGTAGAGGAGGAAACACAAGTATGGGCCTTGTGGGCACACATAGCACATGCAAGCCGAATGTCATAACAAAGTGGTGGACACTTTGGCGCAGAGTGACAAGTGGCCCCACGGTTCCAGCATGTGGCCTCTATAGGGGATGTAGAACCAGTGAAAGAAATTCCACCACGTCCACAACCCCTGTCGCCACGGCCATCCCCACGGCCATCCCCACGGCCAGATTCGCCAACCCTGCCACGGGGAGCAGCATGAGCGGTATGAGCAATTGTAGTGGAAGGAGAAGAGGGAGTGGAGGTAGCAGCCACAGAAGAGGAGGAGGGGGTAGTTGTGGCTACAACGAGAGCTGCATAATGCAGATGCTTGTTCTGTAAGTTTCTCCACCAGTTAGTGAGCCGAGCGGAGGTGAACTCATAGAGTTATCCAATCACGGGAGGTGAATTGGTAGGGACTGGGGCAGTAGCAAGAATCTTAAGCTCAGCATGGGAGACATGCAGATTCAGATCAGAGAGCTCGAGAATGAAATCAGCGACAGTGGAAAGACAGGCCGATAGAGGAACTGGGACTGCAGTTCCTAGGTCGCGAAGAAGGCGCAGACTGCACGCCCAATACTCATCAGCCATTTTATATGTGGGCATATAGAGTGTGTTGAACTGCACAGTGAGGGCACTTTGGGCAACATGTCCAATAACGGTCTTGAGGTGGAAAATGAGAGTGTATGCACTAGCATGATCAGCAGGAGTGTCGTGTGTTGGGTCAGCATTGTACGTACGGATGCCGTCACGAAGGTCCTCAGGCCAGGCATTGATGAGGGCACGAACAGCACGGGCGGCCTCACCAAGCTAAAGAACAAAGGGCGGCTTGGCTGGTGAGTCGTACTTCCACAAAATCTCACCCTATGTACGGAATGTAGCGGGATCCAAGCCAGCGGCACGCTAATGACAAAGCAAGCTCCGCATGGTGGTCGTATTTACATGGCAGAGGCGTCGTTGCAACAGGCGAGTATGCTTAGGGGAGAGTGAGGGAGCCACACGGACATGAGCAGATGCAATGATAGAGTTTACTATATTAGAGATCACGAAGAACAACGCACGAAGGATTGGAGAGAGACAGTGCCAACATCACTAGACACAATGAAATCCATACCTTGATCATCGAGGGTAGTGACAGATATCATACTAGCCTTGAACATAGGCACGGACAACATATCACATAGAAATAGATCACCTTCAGGGCCAACAAAGGAATGATGGGAGACCCTGAGACTGGTCTCCCAAGATGCCGTGACAAACCCCCATAGGGGTAGAATGTGAAAGAACACACGTGGAGGATAAACGAGAACAAAGAAACAAGATGCCGTGACAAGTCCCCATAGGGGTAGAATGTGAAAGAACACACGTGGAGGAGAAAAGAGAACAAAGAAACAAGGATAAGGGTGTAAGAGAAGTGTTAATGCTCCCTGGTTACACCAACGACAGAATGGGTCTCCAGAGGTACTAGGACAAAATACCAGTATTCAGGTCTAGACCAGAATGAAATTGAGGAGAGTGGAGACAAGCATGGTGAGAACAAAACCCAGAATTTAGTACAAATAAGAAGGATGAGGAAAGGGAGGATAAAGAAATAGATGAAAAAGTATAAGATTAGTGTGGCACAGAGGGAGGTGGACCAGAGTTCAACAGGGACCACCATTTTATTCTTCTGTCTCAGTGACTGAGGAGCTCTTCAATAGACAAGCTGGTTGATCGAGGAGCCAAGTGATCGGCGAGCTCATCGTGGAGTGTTGGCTCCGTAACGTGGACGAAAGGCAGCTTTGGGGAAGCTGTTCAGCCGTCTCAACGTGTTTTGCATGTGCTACTGCCACATGTGCTATGCGACTCAGTCTGGAGTGGTTAAATAGACGATTGCTTGTGGACGACGACAAATGTCGCTGCGGCTCGTGGAGGGAATGCCACCGCTACTGAGGTAGCTGGTGCTACTGATGGTGCTGATTCGAGTGCAAAATGCTGAGGCTGCTACTACTGCAGTAGGGTGCAATTTCTACTCCTGTTGTGGCAGATGTCGCTTCTATTGCTTGAGTCAGCAGATCTGTAGTGCTTGCTACTGCGGTGTCTGCAACCACCGCTGCTTGGACAACAATATGTGTGAATGTAGTAGCAGCTACATCTACTTCTATTGTCAAATACAATAGTGGTATAGTAGAGAATGTTGTCCACGCTATGAGATACACAGCAAGAGGTGTTGTTATTTCTCAATTGACAATGCATGGAAGAAAAGTGTGAGTGGAAGATTACCATTTGCGTCTGTTACGTTCCTGAGAAACTGCCAGGCTTCCCGGAGGCGGCTGCTGCGGATTACGTAGCAACTGTTACTGAAGCAGATGGGAAAAGAAGCCCAAACACACGGGGAATCAGATCCAACGTGTAGTTGCGAGCCGTTGCCACGCCTCAAAGTGGGGTTGGTGCAGATGCGATTTTTCACCGCCGAGATGGCAGCCACGACAAGGGAAAATGCCTACACAATTTTGGCATCATTTTGCCTCCGGCACAGCCGGAGTACTACATGGTGCAAGCCCTAAGGTCAAGGCTTCCACATTGCTAGGATCAGTTTGCCCCCACCCAGCCCAACCCAACTCAAGCAGATGTTGATGTTGCGTGTTGTATTGTGGAATGTGAGGGTGCAGTATCTCAACTGACTTGATGCAATGATTGAATGGAGAGATCCCCGTAAGCAACATTTAGTGCAAGAGTATAGGTTGTAAGGGACATAACATGAAAAACAGTGTTGAGAATGGTGGAGAGACGGCAAAGATCTTTTTGAAAGAATGTGAGTTAGTTGAAAAATGAACGAGATAGAGAGATATTCCTTCCACCTCTGGACTAGAAAGCGTGAGTGCAAGCTACGGAAATGCAACGGCTGGTCTATGCAGGAAAATACCTACCAACTCCCAAATAACAACTGGATGGATCCCAAGAACAGTGTGGGTCACTCGGGTGGCCGAATGACAAAATGAAAGAAGCAGCAAAAGGGAAAGAACAAGCTCTGCAGAAAATATTTGGCACAGAGGAGAAATGATGTTGTTGAGAAAGTGGCCATCCGGAACTGGCCATGGAGAAAGGTTTTGTGTGCATATAAGGATATGGAAGTTGAAGCTAAGCCTGTCAAAGGAGCAGCTGACCACTATAGCCTGCCTGCATTTGAGTGGCTTCAAGTCAAGAGGTCATCAGGATGCGGTATAGTTAATCGTGCCCATTTCATACATGACACATTCGGTGTATTAGGTACGTAGAATTTAGAAACTTCCAGGAAATTCTCTTAAGAGATATTCATCTTCTGTTCACATGGAAAACTATGTACACGATACTTGTGCCTTGGGAATGGGATGAAATAATTCAACAAAAGTATATACATATACATGTATATGTATATGTATATGTGTGTATACATATATATATATACATATGTATGTATATGTATGTATATATAAGAAGTTCTAGGTGAAACGTTCAATGGATGTACATATGTCTTCAAACATTTTCAATGGTCTGTTTTGTTAGGCTGATGTTTACTTTCTGATCTCGAGGCTTCAAATGGGAAAAAAACTTCTTGTCAAGTGTAGTCCTGCAACTACTACATTGTGTTTTCTTTGCGACAAACTGCGAAACTCTGCCAACACTCCCCTCCCCCAACTGTTGAGTGTACTGTAGCAGTGTGGCTGGTGTGTGTATGGTACAACAATTGTTTATGTACATCAGTGTATTGTGTACACTAGTTTATTTTTTATGTGTCCATGAGATACACTATCCAAATACACTTTAACATTGGGGGGGGGGCAGCATGAGTTCCGGATATCTCTTCCCCGCCCCCCTCCAAAAGGGTAAATTGTATTAGCAAAGTGTAGCTGGGAAGTGTGGTGTTTTTATATGATGGAAAGAAAAAACAATGCACAAATGTATCTCCGCTTGTCGACCGCTAATCTATGATGATTGACGATCAAACATCAAGGATCTTGATGGCCTACCAATAAGGAATGATTGACGATCGACGATTGACGATCGAAGATCGTTGATAGATCGGAGAAGTCAAAGGTGAGGGGTTCCGTCTATAGAGTGGTCACCATGTAGTCGCGACCCCCTCCACCAAACGGTGGAATGCATTGGGAAATGTAGGTGGTGCGTGCATTGTAACAAAACAAAATCTGTACACTAGTGTTTCATGTACAATAGTGTACATGTCTATACACTTTCATGTGTCCATGAGATACACGGACCATATACACTATCCCAATACACTTTAGCATTGGGGGCCGGGGGGGCAACATGGGTACCAGATGCCCCCCTCCCCCCCCCCCCC
>SZWC01005354.1:34321-57664 GCA_023375785.1 Penium margaritaceum | reverse complement strand
CCCCCCCCCCCCCCACATTTTCTTTTCCAGACTGATCACGACTACGCGCCTGTGTAAAACATTTTTTCTCCCCATGCAAACTCCCCCTCTTTACGATGCAAGTTGAGTTCAATACCTACCCCGAATCACATTCAAGGTCGAGGGTTTTGTTTTTTTGCGCGGTAGCATGATCCACTAGGTTCCCTTTCAATGCGTGGGGTATCTCAGTACCCCCACCCCAACCTCACGCAAACCCATCCTTCGAACGATCACAAACCCCTCCAAAGATGGATTTGTGATAGTTCGACTCAAACAATAATGTCGGCACTCTAACGCTGCATTTCATGCAGCATTGACATGTTGTTTTCGCATTTTGTTCTAGATACCTTGTTGTTTTTCTTCGACTTGTGGACATTGTTGAAGTCTCGTTGGCCAATCACATTTTTATGCCCTCTTGTCGTACTCTCCTTGGCACACATATGTACATATTCCATGACCATGGCCCTATCTGGGGAGACGCCACATGAGCGCGTCCTGACTGCAGGCTCTGGCAACATGAAGCAGCCGGTGTTCAATCCAAGAGCTTTTTGGCAAAACCATAGCCGTCATTTGACTCTCTTACTTTGATGTGGTTGATGCTAGGATTTGTACACTCTGACTGACATTCCCAGCATCCTTGTGACTTGCCTCTGGGTGTTTGGAGGGGCTGCAAGATTTTCCGGGTGCTGATCCTTAGAGGACCACTATGCCGGAAGCTAGCTGTGCACTAGTGAGAAGCCACCCTCAGATTGATTTTGAGTGTGTGGGCTCGACCCCTGGGTGGCGTTGCACATCGGCTTCAGCGTCTGCTGGGTGCCAGCGTGCACTCACCGGCCTAACACTCTCGCTCCCAGGCATGAAAATTATCTATCTCTCTTATGACATAACATTTGCAAGTCAAGCTTACCACATCCATGGTGGTCCATGCTCTCTAGCTCTCCCCATTTGATCTGCATGTCCAGCTAGGTAGGTTTCTAACAGTTACAAGCATCAGAGCAGTAGGGGCACGCCCCTGCTCTCCATCAATCCAAGATCCGTGAATGACACATGTGACAGCATTCTTGCCACCGCAACGGACCCACAGCACTCTCAACGTCGACTCTTCGACATTTCTGCACCACCGCAACCCACAGCTGCACCTAGCTGCCTACTCTTTAGCGGTTTAGCATCACAACAGCCCACAGCCGACTCTCCAGCAGCCCGGCAATACCTCATCCTACAGCTGTCATGTTTGCTGCCGGCTCTCCGGCAACTCGGCTCCATCTAAGCCCGCAGCTATCCCTCGACCTACTTTTTGGGAGCCCGCATTTGCTCAATTAGCTGCCGACTCTCCGACAGCTTGATTCCACAATAGCCCAGAACGCGTTGTCCATGACTCTTAAGTGTTCTACTTCTGTTACCACGCTGCACCAAGTCTGTAGCTTTGTGGTTACACAGCAGTTCAGCTGTTCTTTCCTTGCTATCTTGCACCTCTCTCGCCACTCATTAGTGCAGCTCTTTGCTGCTCCTCTCTTGGCTGTCCCACAGCTCACCACGACCTTGCATCTCCTGTATGCCTCGCGCTGCTCCTTCTTCTAGCTGTAGCAGTCTCATACGGAAGACGCTAATCCCGCACAAAGTCATCAACATCATGGGCACTTGGCTGCATCTGCAGCCATACAGCGTGCCACGCTGGATTCACCACCTCACAAAGATTTGGACTCGCCACACACGGCCCCTCACTACACTGAGCGTGGGTCGGAATACTCACTGGACTTTGACGAGCCACCGCCCACTGACGACGACAACGCTCTAATTCAGCATGCTCAAAAGTTCATACTGGTGTGAGGAGCTCGCCGTCGCAGCCGAAGTAGAAGAACACGAGATTGATTGTCAAGTCCATACGGTAGATGATCTTCCGTCGTCGCCATGTCACGCCTCAAGCGTGCAACCTCTTGGTGGTACACAGTCTTCCACACCTGCATCTGCCTCCAACCCTACTCTAGGTCTTGTTGCAGCTGACACTATTGAGCTATCCACGGCACGTGAGGTGCCAGGCATGATCCCTGTGCTGCCCATCCATACCGACTCAATCAGCTTGACCGGGGCCATTCTCGATGCCGCTGCCGGTGCCACCGCAACCTTCTCTGCCATGGCACGTGCGTGCCACTGAACAGAAGCTAACCTTCTCTTCGAAATTCTTTGCCTGGCACCCTCAAAACGTGAGTGCTCCACCCCAGTTCACCTTCTGTTCTTGTGAGACCCGCTTTCGCGCATGGGCCCAGGATGAGAGAAATACTCCCCAGCCAAGCCACCCTTCGTCCCTCAACCCACTGTGGCCACTCGTATTGTGGGGGCCCTCATCAACGCCGGGCCTCAGGGTCTCCTCAATGACATTGATATGTACAATGCTGACCTAGCGCAAGGCACCCCTGCTGACCCCGTTGGCGCCTATGCTCTCATTAGTCTCCGCAAAGCAGTCACTCGACACGCTGCCCAAAGTTCTCTGACCGTGCTAGTCAACTCCCTGTACATGCGCGCAGATGAGACTGTAGATGAGTATTGGGCACGCAGCCTGCATTTTCTTTGCGACCTTGGGACAGCAGCCCCAGGTCCTCTCTCTGCTTTCCTTTCCATCATTGTTAGTCTTATTCCTGTGCTCTCTTACCTGTACCTGCATGTTCCCCATGCCAAGCTTGAACTTCTTGCTACTGCCCCAGTTCCTGCCGATTCACCCCCAGGGGCTGGGCCACTCTATGAGTTCACCGTCGCTCGGCTCATCGACTGGTGGAGCAATCTCCATAACAAGCGTCTGCATCGTGCAGCTCTTGTTGTAGTTACAACAGCCTCATTCTCCTCCTCAGCAGTTGCTGCTTCCACTTCCTCCTCTCCATCCATTGCAGCTACTCACGCCACTCATGCTGCTTCACGTGGTGGGAGTGGTGGGTTTGGGCGTTGTGGTGGCCGTGGTGGTAAGGGTCGTGGGCGCGGTGGCAAGTCTTCTCCTACGTCCACACCTTCTGCAAACGTCACTTGTTGGAACTGCGGGGCCACTGGTCATTCGGCTCCCAAGTGCCTCGTGCCTCGTGATGACATTTGCTTGGCTTCTGCTATGCGTGCTCATTGGTCCCAGACTCGTGTTGCCTCCTCCACTGCCACAGCTACTGTGTCCACTGCATCGCCCTCCTCTTCCACATCCTCTACCTCTGCTCTCACCACCACTGCTGCATCGCTCCAACTCCTGGCGCCACACTCCGGTCCATGGGGCTGGATCCAGCCCCCTTTTGGGCCCTCCTACTACGGCCCTCCCTTTGCTCACTACTCTATGCCACCCTAGTCCAGAGACGAAAGCCACTTCTCCAATGCACACTCCTTTGACCGTTCTTCTGACTGCCGTGATGAGGAGCGCGCCCTTTAGCACCGTCTTACGGAGCTTATCCAGCTTCGTTCTCAGGGAGGTGAGAGTATGATTGGCCGGTCTTATGTGTCCATTTGTGAGTCGGATGCGACCCTTCGTTGTGCTTCCCCCGGTTGTGTGTAGGGGGCAGTGCCTAATGATCGATCGCGGATTGAGGATTGGAAGTATCACACGTTCCCCACTCGTCTTGGTCACACATCTCCCGCCTCCCTTTTCGGGACTTTTGATGTCTGCCTTTCGCTCCTTTCTACCTGTGTTCCCTCTCGCTTCTGGATCATTGACTCTGGGGCCACTCATCACATGAATTCCTCTCGTTTGTCTTTTGCATCTCTCGGTCCACTTAGTTCCGTTTGTTCTTTCCACAATGGTTTTGGTAAGCTCTTGCCGGTTCAAGGTGTTGGTGTTGTTTGTTTTGTTGGGCTGGGTGAGGTCCTGTTCCTCCCGGACGTGTCGTATGTGCTTGACCTGGAAGTCAGTCTCCTCTCTGTGACCACCCTTGATGACCAGGGCATGAATTTGTCATCCAGCCGGGGCATTGGAACTGTCGCCCTTTGCTCCTCAGGCTGTTTTGTTCTTCATGGTGTGCATTGTGACCGCCTTTTCCGCGTCTCTCTTTCCTTGCCCACATCTTTTGCTACATCGGCCTTTGCGCACGTCGTACCCTCCTTCTCCCCCTCACATACAAATCTCCTACACCGCCGCCTTTGTCACATTCACACTGCCGTCATTCAGTGTCTCATGCGCCTTCGTCTTGCTGTCGACCTTGACCCTACCACATTTGCGCCTCCGTGCTCCTGTGCTTGCCTTGACTCCACCAGTTGCAAGATGCATCGTTCTCCTTTTCCTATGGGTGAATCCACCACCTCTCACCCCCTTGATCTCGTGCATGGTGATGTCCTGGGTCCTCTGTCCTATGACTTCCTTGGTGGCGTTGGTTGTTTCGTCCTATGCTTGACTGATGACATTTTGCACTACCGCTGGATTTTTGCCCTTCTTCACAAGGGTGATGTCACTAACATCGTTGAGAAATGGCTTTCACAGGCTGAATGTGCTTGTCTTTGGCCTTTGCATGCCTTTCACAACGACCGGGGTGGTGAGTTCCTTGGCCCCAACTCTCGCTTTCTTGAGTCCTATGGTGTTTGTCTTGAGTTTCTTGATCCCTATACGCAACAAAAAAAAACAGCGTGTTTGAACATTGGAACCATACCCTCATAGACAAGGTACGCTCTCTTCTCTCTTCTTCTTGTTTTACCCCTATGTTTGCCTTTGAAGCCGTGTCTTACATGAAGTGGTTGTGGAACAGCGTCCCTCATGGTCCCCTCCCTCACACTATCACCCCGTTCGAGCGCTAGACAGGCCGTCGTGCCGACCTCCGTCTTTCTCGTGTGTGGGATTCCCTAGCTTCTGTCTGGCCTCCTACTGACCACCGCGATGGGAAACTCTCTCCCCGTGGTCGCCTCTATTCTTTTCTTGGCGTCTCACCTTTCTCCAAAGCCTGGCGCTTCTAGGATCCAACCCAGTGTCGTATCCTTGAGTCCCGTGATGCGCTCTTCTTTGAGCATTTGTTTGAGCATGATATCCCTCGCTTCTCCCTAGGTTCCCTCTCTCTGCCTCCTTGGGCTGGGGGAGGTCCTCCTTTCTCTCACTTGTCTGGTCTTCCCTCAATGTGCCCGTTCCCTATCTCATGTGACACCCTTGATCCATCTGCCTCCTTTGCACTCTCTGAGCCCTTTACGCCCTTGGTCTCCTCTGAGTCCTTTGCCTCCTGTGTGCCCTCTGAGCCCTCTGCGCCCTCGGTCTCCTCTGAGTCCTTGGCCCCCACTGCACCCTTAGTCTCCTCTGAGACCTCGGCCCCCCCTGCACCTTCTGACCCGTTTGTCTCACCTCCGCGCGCTGACCCCCTCATGTCCTCCCCTGGGGGGTCCATGTCCTCCATGCCTGCTCCGAGACTTGAGCCCCCTTCTCTGCCCTTCTCATACCCACCTGGCTCATCTGTTCCTCTTGTCTCACCCTACACACGCGGTGGTCGCCTACGGGCACTCCCGCCTCACTCCCGTCTTGTTTGCTCAGGTGCCCCTGGCCTATGAGCCCTTGGCCTAGTGATCACTTCCTCTCCCATCGCTACGTCCATGGTGCACCCCAGTACTGCACTTGGGCACTCCCTCATTGAGCATGAGTTTTGTCGAGCCCTTGGAGCGTCTGTGGCTTGATAATGTGGCCTCGCGCTTTTCTGTCACAGGCCTGTCTCCCCTTCCACCTGAGCCTCTCACTGTGCAGGCTGCCCGCACAACATCCAACTCCTCCTTGTGGGAACAGGCCATGAAAACAGAACTTGACGCTCTCTCTCTGAGCATGGTGTCTATGAGCCAGTTGATCTTCCACCGAGGTGCAAAGCTGTGGCTACCAAATGGGTGTATCGGCAAAAGCTGAACCCCAAGACCACAGTTGAGCAGTACAAGGCGAGCCTTATTGCAAAGGGTTTCTCCCAAGTCCCTAGGGTAGACTTCGGTGCGACATTGACTCCAGTGGGTCGTTACACCACGGCGAGGGTATCACTCAGTCTTGTGGCTCAACATGATCAAGAACTGTAATAGATGGACATCAACAATGCCTTTTCCATGGTAAGCTTGAAGAGGATACTTACATGGTGCAACCACCTAGCTTCACCAACGGCACCAATGGAGTGTGGTGCCTGCGCAAGGCTCTCAATGGGTTCAGGCACTCTCCACGGTGCTCGAACAAAGAGATTTCAAAGGGTTAGAGAAGGAGCAGTGTAGATCTTGCCCTGTTCCTCAGTGCTCCCTCTGGGCCACTCGTGGCTATTCTTGTCTATGTGGATTACCTCCTTATTGCCTCTCTAGACGCTACATCGGTCAAGGCTGCAAAATCTCTCTCTTGCAGGCTGCCAGCAAGATGAAGGACCTCGATCCAGCTCGTGTCTTCTTGGGGATGGAGCTAGAGCGTGATCCCTCATGCCATACCCTTCATGTCCATCAGACTGCATATGCTCGCAGCCTGGGGGAGCGGTTTGGACCGCTCCTCACTGCTGTCCCTACAGCCTCAACACCCATGACCCTACCAGGGCAGACCTTGCTAAAGACCTCAGGCCCATCAAAGTTGGGGGAGATGGTGGATGTTACAGACTACCTCAGATCCATTGGTTCCCTGATGTACCTTGCTACCACCACTTGTGCTGATGTGGCTTTTTGTTCTGAACTTCCTCTCTCAGTTCTATTAGTGTCTGAGGGAGCACCATCTTGAGGTGGCATTGCGAGTGGTGCGTTACGCACTCTCCACAGCTCACATTGGACTGTTCTTTCGTACACAGCCCTCAATGCTTGTCGACGGCTTCACTGAAAGCAACTCGATACATGACTCTGATGTGTGCAGTAGAACAAGGTACATTTCATGATTGGTGGGACAGCAATCTCATGGAAAAGTGGAAAACAAGGGTGTGCTACCCGCGGCACCGCTGAGGCTGAGTATGTGGCTCTTGGCGCATGCACGTGTGAAGCTATCTGGCTTTGTCGTCTGCTGTAGCAGTTGTGTGTTCCCATTCGCTGCATCACTCTATGCCGTGACAATCAAAGCACAAAGGCCATCGTAGAAAACAACATGATGCACCACTCTCGCACCAAGCATATCAACGTGGAGCATCATTTTGTTTGCAAGTTCATTGCTACTGGCATTGTTGGGGTTCCTTGGGTGGACGCATGGTCTCAAAGAGCTGACTATCTCAGCAAGGCTCTTAGCCGAAATGTTTTCAGGAGTGTTGTGCATGCTATTGGTCTCATTTGTCCCCATGACCCAGGCTGAGGTGCATGATACTTGCCTGCCTCTCCGTGTTCCTTTGTCTTACATTCGTGTGTGTGTTGTGACCCAGTGTGTGTTGGTTGTTTGCCTGCGGGTCATGGGGGAGTGTTGAAGTCTCTATGTCCACTGACATTTCTATGCCCTCTTTTCTAATCTTGGCACACACATATGTACAGATTAAATGACCATGGCCCTACCTTGGGAGACGCCACATAAGCGCGTCCTGACTGCAGGCTCTGGCGACATGAAGCAGCAGATGTTACGTCCAGGAGCGTCTCTTGGCACATGCATCGCCGTCATTTGAATCTCTTACTTTGATGTGGTTGATGCTAGCATTCTCACACTCTGACTGTCGTTCCCTGTATCCTTGTGACTTGCCTCTTGGTGTTTGGAGGGACTGCATGATTTTCTCGGGTGCTGATCCTTAGGGAGCCACCGTGCCAGCTAATGGTTGTGCACTGGTGTGAAGCCACCCTTGGATTAATTCCAAGTGGGCGGGCTTGATCCCCGGGTGGCGGTGCACATCGGCTTGAGCGTCTGCTTGGTGCCAACGTGCACTCACCGGCCTAACACTCTCGCTCCCACTCCCAAAAATTGCCTGTCCCTCTTATGACTTAACCTTTGCAAGTCCAGCATACCACATCCATGGCAGTCAATGCTCTCTAGCCCTCGCCACTTGATCTGCATGTCCAGCTAGGTAGGTTCCTAGCAATTACTGATATGGTGTTGTTAAAGGGCGGTTACGAGATGTATTACATCTATTGGAAATTTTGTGGATATGTAGTCAGACCCCCGTCTCATTTTTTATACACTATATCACACAGATATCCTACCCGCATGCTTTGCATGAGCATTGACTTCGTCCCAAAAAAGTCTACAAATGAACCAGAATTTTTGAGTTCCTCTCATTATTCAAAAAAATGCTATGTTTTACAGATAGTTCTTACAAGGGTAATGGGACATGCGATCTATCATCGTTAAGAGACAAAAATCACCAATTAAATGAACTGAAACATGTAATGCAAGTTATAAATAGAATATGTAAAATTCATAATACTCAGTTAGAAATTTTAACTCCATTTAATACGTGAGTCCCTAAACGTTATGGGTGGGCACTTCTCTTAGTACATTCATGGCCCACTACACAATGGCCTCTAGGTTTTCACGCGGTATGGCCTATGGTATTTTGGCCAGCAGCCTCAACCTCAGGACCTCTAGAAAGGTCAACAAAACTATTGCCAATCATACAGATCATTCAATACAGGTTGATTTCTCAGTATCCAACTTCTTGATGATCTTTTAGCAAGCAGCCACTAACAATGTGACATCACATGTGTTGCTCGCTTCATGTGCCCATGAGCCTAATTTGGCCTTATTCATGTTCACGCGCTTGTTTACATGCACACAACAGTTCCAAGTTCACTAGCTTCTCGCAACAAATGAATGCATTGTTCCAAGTCCATTAATTTTCTACTCCAGGAATTCTATGTTTTCACCACCCCCCCCCCCTCCCCCCGAGTAACACTTGGTACCAGAGCCAACAGTAATGGAGGGGCCACAGACAAATTTACTCCTATGCAACACTGATGCGCATGGTTTTTGAGCATCCCAGTTGTCCACAAATGTCAGATATCACCACGATGAGAGTGAGAAGAGCAAGCATGCCCTGTGACAAGTAGCATGACTCAATGAAGACGTTGGCAATGGAGGGACAATAGCAAGCAATTCACAATGCTTTTGAGGCTGCTCAAGCACCAGTAGCAACAGGCTTTGTGGAAAATGGCACGGTGTTGACGACTCTGATGACCAATCTGATAACGAACTCCCTGGGATTGGTGAGCCCCTTGCCTCTGCCGATGCCTGTATGGGTGACATCTGGCACATTAGGAGGAGGCCCCAGCTTACAATCTTGCATTAATGACACCAGGTACGATGAAGCTGTCAAGACTCAAAATCCTCAAAAACCATGTGCTCCAACAACTCACCACGACGATGTATGAGCTACAACATGCAAACGCACAGGAGAAAATGCTCACCAAGATGAACAACCAACTCTCGAGTGGACCCCAAAATGCGGCCAATGATTGACCACAACATGCGATTGCAATAACAGCGCCAAACATAATGCTGGAGAAAGGAATCAATTGGTTGGCGACCCTAAGGCCACAATTCTTGTTGTGGCGGTGGGAAATTATAGCCGATGAATACCTCTTTATCGATGGAAATGAATGTAGTCGGTCAGTAAGAACAATTAAGCTAAAATCGTAGGGAGACATGCCACACATTGCTTGACTGTCAGAAGTAGCAACAACAACCTAAGAATGGGAGAAATTCATAGAAAGTTCAAAGTAGTCGGCAGTAACATTGGGGAGGAGTAGATGGTGAAGCTCCTGTCCGTTTGGAAAAAAACTGTGACGAGTGTTTGCCCATTTAAATGGCTCACAATGCCACAGACATGGGTTCCTGAGATCGGAAACTTTGAGGAGGGTACGATGAAGACCAACCAGGGATAGTATTATGGGTACCACTGCATGGTTGTAAAATGTGCAAAACGATATCGGCGTTAACAAATAGAGGGACCTCTCACAGTTTGATCAGCAACAAGATGGTTCAAAAGCTAGGTCTGAATATCAAACCAGTGGTTTTGTAAGGTACATCTTTCAACAGCATAGATTAAACTTGTCGACTTCGGCACAATCCATTAATGGAATACAACAATTGCGTGATCTACATCAGCATAAAATGGCAGAAAGCAACAACTATCTTTGGTAGTAGTTACGAAACCCTGGAAACACTTGGATGCCTCGAATGCTTGTGGGAGTTGGTCAATTAGCAACCGATTCAGCTTTTTTGGGTCCATTGCGATCTGTCCATCGCTGATGAAGTGGCCCAAAAACTCGATGGAATGGCCATTGAAGTTGTACCTTAACAAGTTTCTCACCTTGTAAAACAAGGACGACCTTTTGGAGGTATCCATTGTACTCCTTTTGATGTGTAGTTGTACACCAAGACGTTGACAAGATAGACGGTGATAAGTTAATCAAGCTGTGTCCAAAGTATATTGCTCTTTTCCACCATAAATGCTGGTGGGGCATTTGTGAGTCAGAAAGACATAACCACGATCTTGAAATGCCATAGCAAGTAGCCAACATTGCCTTTTCAATGCCATGATTGAAAATGCAAATCTAGTGATGAACAATTTGTAAGTATATTCTTGAGAAACTTTGTGCTCCTTGAAGTTGGTAAAAGAAACCTGCATGTTGGTGAATGAGGAAAGCAGGCTTTATTGTGATGTCCTCCACGACCTGGTTTTCCACACACATTTTCATTTCCCCTATCTTCTTTTGGACATAAAGCACAAGCGATTGGTATCGGAAGGGCTTCATTCTCTCATGCAGCATGTGCATGAAAGAATGAAACCCTTTGGAGCATCTTGTCCACTTGGCATTTCAACTCGGTCAGTTTGTGGTTCTTTATCTATTAGGTCCCATTGACTTTGATTCTGTTGCCCATTTTCAGCTCGATCTTACGGTCAATGCTTCATTTTGGAGGCAAATGTTCGGGTAGTTTGTTGGAAAGAACCCAATTGAAATCCTTGATGAGTGGCACAACGTTTTGTGGTACGTCCACAAAATTCACTTGCTCGCTTGTGGATTTGGCCATTGAGTCTGTTGCCTCAGTTGCTCCAATTGCGCCCTCTTTGCAAGGCTCCAGGTGGACCACCCACACGTGAGCTCCTCGTCACAGAGACCTCTTAGCCACATCAAGCAAGTTTGGTTTCGAGCATTACCGTACGGAGCATTACCGTGGTGTGATTGCAACATCCTTTCCTACGTACTCTTATGCATCATATAGCTGCCACTGTGTCATGCGTCAGGATGACACCTGAGTGTTAGCGCCTCTCTCTAATCTCACTCGTAAAACTATCGGGTGGAGTTGGGGGGAAAGTGAAAAAGAAACTTTCAAGTATTTGAGGAACGTTCTGACCTCATCACGAGCCTCACGACTAGCAGATCCAACGGTGGACTACATTGTGGCCACCACTATATCCATTCAAAAAGTTAGAGCCATTACATGGTGTTGTGGGGTAACCGATCCTGAACATGTTACAAAAGCTGCATAGGTGGGGGCTGAGTTACACGATGCACAAGGAAATGATGATGGATGTGCATGCACTCAAGACATGAGTGTCCTTAAAACTCCAATAACGTGTCATGTGCATTGACTACCATGCATTATAGTATCTCAAGACACACCCAAACCTAGGCCATCAACAAACTCAATGGATGGAGTTCCTCGAGTCCAACTTTGACTACAACATTGAGTATCAGCCGAGAAAAAAAAATCCAGCGGATCATCTGAGTCAATGAAAAAACTGTATGCCTAAGATCAGCAGGCTTATTGCCATTGAACGGAGAGATGTAATGGATGTTATTGGATGAGTGCCATGACTCCGGCCTGATGGACAGCTGAGCAAGGAAAAGGTGCCCAAGAAACTTTTGAAATACTATTGGTGGGACAAGATACAAACATACGTCCCAAAGTATTGTATGAAGTGCGACATGTCTAAGCACAATGAGTCAAAATGAGCCAATCCCTCAGGCTTCATTCAACTGCTACCGGTACCAAAGGAACCATGTTCAGAAATCTCCATGAGTTTATCCCTCCGCATTGGAGGAATTTGATGTAGTACCAGTCATTTCTTTAAAGTTCTGAGAGATTTTGAACCTCATCTGGCTACGACAACGGTCACTGTTCCTCAACAACATTTTCTGACTACATGGAGTCCCCTCCTGTATCACTAGCAGCAAAGATGAGATATTTTTATGTGCAGATCTGGTGGGAGCAAATGGTTTACTATATCAGTGAGAATCAAGAATTGATGGACTTCCATCCACAAAATGATCAACTGACCAAATTCACCTATTTGACGCTATAAAAAAAAATCTGAACCTTGTGCATGCCACATGGCACTGACTTGGTGGTCAAAGTCAAGCCATAAAGCCCGCATACAACTCTGTAACCTTGGGAAAAACACCTTTTGGGGTAGTGGACAGTAACGTAAGCACTAGTCTCTCATACATGTATATTTCAAGAAGCATACAGACAAATGACATGCAGCGGCAAGATTTGTGTGGCATCTCGGATGAGAAACATCACATTCTCTTGAAGACAAAAGTGGAGATGAGGCAAGCTCATGACAAGCATTGGACAGAAATTGAACTCCATGATGGTGACCGCGTCCTACTGATCTCAGCGAACATCAGGCCTCTCAGCCAGATCTGCGTGGTTTGAGCTGTTCTTCATTGAGGATGTGAGGACATTGTTTTTTTCTCATCTTCACCTACCTGAAAACATGACTATCCAGCAAGTATACCACATCAGCGACTTTTGTTCAACCATGACCGTAGTGAGTACTTCCCTATGCCTCCATCGCCACCTCTGGATGTAGAAGAATGCACAATGTATGAGGTCACAGACAAACTTGGAAGCTAAGAATAAGTCAAAGTGAAAGAGTATATTGTCAAGTGGCAAGGCTACAGCGCATTGAAAAATAGCTAGGAGCCATAAGAAAACCTATGAAACATAGATAAACTAGCTATAAACCTGGATCTTGGAACGCGCTAAGGTTTCATGGTTAAAAAGGGAGGGGGAGGAAGTGTTATGTCCCTGGTGTACAGGAGTCACTTAACTTTTCACATTGGTATCTTTTTCATTTCATTCATGGCACATTGCATGAGAGCATCCAAAATCTTGCCCACTTTGGCCGAGGCCATTTTGGCCAGCTCTAAAAAATTCCAATCTTCTGTTTCAGAATTTTTTTGACTCGATTACCCTCTAAAAAGGTTAAAACATTCATGATAAGCCCTAACGGTATTTATGTACTGATCAGTTGCATTCTTGATGCTGCTAAACATTCATGAAGAGATGCATCAATATTCTTGACATCCCCCCGACTTCTCGGCATAGTTTCTCAAAGCAGCCTCTCACTTTACAACATGGCACGCACCGCTTGCATTAAGTGGTGAGGTTTCCAAGTATTTCTGAATATTTCTTTTGAACTTTGAAACTTTTCATGGAAGTACAATCTTCATAAATCACAAGTTTAATCAAGTGTCGCAATTCCTTAACAACAAAGTCTTCTTCAGAACTTGTACATATTCATAGTATATGTTGTACTCGGTTTAAGAAGCAGAACCTAATACTGGGAAAAGGGTAAACTGGAGTTATTTGGGATTAGAATTAGGTGTATTTTAATTAAATTTCTTGGAATTTTTTAATGAATACATGGAAATTGATCAACTATAATGAGGCATATGCAAGGTCTTCAACGCTCAACGCAAGTGTTGTGAGTGAGGAGGCATCATGAGTGGTCACTTCAAGACTGTACATTGAGAATCCAGTGGATCTTTAAAACATTGAAACACTTAATTAATAAAATTCTAGAATAATCAGTAACTCATCTAGAAGTTTTCTAGTATCAAAAAATTGATGCAGTTTGTGATACTTGTGTTGACCGTTCCAGAATGTAGGCACAATTGTTGGGAACTTCTAGTACAGGGTATTGGAGTTTGAGATATTCGGCCGAAATTCTCATGTCCAATCAGTGTTAAACTTTGAAAATCATTGCACAGTGGGCCATGAATGTAAGAGAAGAAGTTTTCACTCATAGGGCTGAGGTTCTCATGTACATCAAAGGCGTAAAACCTCCTCCCTTTCCAGTCGTGATATCCAACCGTGTTATGAGATATACGCCTGTGCCAGTAAAATAGCCATCACTCTAATCTTCTGAGTTTTTGTAAGTTTCCATAGGATTTACAAGTGTTATGTGATTTTTTACAAGCTTGCTTCTTAATAAGATACTCAGTAAAATTGCCTTGTTGTTCACATATGAGAGTATCCTAAATCACAAACTCTGTATCTTCTTGCACTTCCACGGGTTGTGTTGGGATTACCACAGTATTGAAGATCTTTTTGCAAGTGTCCCGGTAGAATTGGAGTCTGAATATTTGAAAAACCGGATGAATGGATGTTTGTTTGGAAAAGAAAATCTGGACAATGACATGTAACCTCGTTCCAATGGCAAACTGACCGAGTCACTCCCTTTTCATCTTCTTACATTCTTTTCCACTGAGAGTTTTATTTGCAGAGCCATGCTCAATGTGATTACCACCATTGAACTCGGTGTCTATCAGATGCTTTTCTGGCACCAGTTCCATTGCTGCTTGGATTGTCAAGAGATTTTGACATGTTCCCTTCCATATGTTGCAAAATTCTTGCCACAATTTTCATGTTGCCATAATGGGGGGTATTAGGCATAAGAAAAACTCAAACGGAAAATATCTGGTGGTTTTAGAATTGTTTGCAAGGTTAGAAGATGGTCACTCAACAACCTAGAAGGTGAGATATGGCTCCCATAATGTCGGGAGCCGTTGTTCTAGCATTTCATTGGTCCGCTTGGTTTTCCTTGTGGTCCTAAGGATGAATGCCGTCGATAGCTAGATCCAACTATTATAGCAATAAATCAGTTTCTTAAAACATCCGATCATGAAAACCCCATCCCTGTCTCTTGTCATTGTTTTCGTGTTGTAATTTGTGTTTGCAATGATCAGCACAGTGACCTCTCCGCTAATGTACATGCTTGTGCAGACAACAGACTCACGGGATGTTGATGATGGTGCACACTAAGGGGTTGAGTGGACGTGTCCCCATGGTACTTCATAGGGCTTGTTGGAAAATTGGCATAGCTCAAGCTCAAAAGTGGCATGTTTTGTGCTAAAACTCGACACTGACCAAAAGTGGCATACTCCTGGGCAGAGCTCGGTAGAAGGAGCAAGAGAAGCAGGAGAGAGGTTGCCACTCTCTCTCCCACCCCTCCTGTCTACCTACTGACTACATGGAACCTATCTGGAGACGGGGTCAGTTACGCTGTGTCGGGAGCCTAACCTGCTCACAGAGACTGTCACGACCTTTCAGTGTACCTGTACATTAACAGGACATCATGGACAACGTGGATTAGTCCTGACGGAGACTAGTGTATGAGCCACAGTAGTTTTGTGGCAGGGTAACAGGAGAGACCGAGAGTGCAAGTGTGATCTCCTCTTGGTCTGAGCAGCCAACGTGGCATTCAGCTGAAGGAGCAGAAATATGTTTGGAAGAACAGAGATTACCATGGACTTTGTAAAGATCAAAGGAACGGCAGATTGATGGTATACAGAGGGATTGGAGGTTCTGGAACATTGCGTCACCAAGAACAAGAGCGTGAGCTCCTCTCGAGCTGAAGAACGAGAGATCGACGGACAGAAGATGGACCGCCGCAGATCTGGACAAGACGGTGGTGCAGTAAAGACCATCTACAATGACCGTATCATATCAAGCAGCAATGGAGAACACTTCAAGCTTCCACCACTTGACGATGATGATTATGTTAAATTATCCTTCAACATGCGCATGGTGTTTCTTAACAAAGGTTTATGGGGATTTGTATCAGATCCAACAACAGAGAGGCTACTTGATGGAGCGACAGCTAAAGAGAAAATCATATGGCAATGACGATGTGATGAAGCATTCTCACTTTTGGCCATGCAACAAAATGAGTGTCTGAAACATCTGATCAGAGGCAACAAGAACACCTTTTTCCTACAAAGGGCCTGGAAGCCTTGAAGACAACATACAAACTGAGTAGCGATGCTGAACTGGGAGAACTACTCACCGCCTTCCACACTGAACAAATGGAAGAAGGCACAAGATTTGAGGATCACGTGCCACATCTTAAAGAGTTATCGGCAAACATTGTGGCCACGGGAGAACCTATCTCCGATCGTATCGTGATCCTAACACTATTCCGTTGACTCCCTTCCACATTCAAAGACACCATTCACCTTCTGCAAACATATTAGGATTCAGGAAACTCTGTCGGAAATCAACTGGCAAGAATTCATCAAGCAATAGCCCACGCTGCCAGTGCAGCTGACCCAGCTGTCGAAGGAGCAGCAGCAGCAGCAGCCATTGGAGCCGCCAAAGTTTTTTTACTTTCACTTGAGAAAACCATTGAAGAACTGGCCAAGATTGAAGACATTTATGACAAGGAGAATGGAGGAGAGGTTGTCATGCCTGCAAAACATCAAGGACGAAGGACCAAAAAATTTTCCAGCTATGGTAACACCTTACCAGCCAGTCAAGGAGCAATGGCCTCATCATCCTCTCGCTTTCCACAGTTTCATGGAGCACATTCGCCAGGACATTATGTTCCCGACAATTGAATTCGTTGGAAATGTGGAGTAAAAGGGCACATTCAACTGGATTTTCTGAAGAAGTACCTGAATGGAGGACGTTTCCAACAACAACAACAACAACAACAACAACAACAACAACAACAACAACAACAACAGCAACAACAACAACAACAACAACAACAACAAAAACAACAACAACAACAACAACAACAACAACAACAACAACAACAACAACAACAACAACAACAACAACAACAACAACAACAACAACAACAACAACAACAACAACAACAACAACAACAAAAATGACCTCAATGACCTGGCCACCAAGAATTCTTGACTACAACAGAGGGATCAGGACGTGCTATTATCTCAGATATTCTAGCAAACGTCTCTGCCCTTGCGGACGACATTGTTGGGTCCCCAGTTGAGACCACTAATTTTTCTTCAATATAATCCTTTGAACAGACAGCTGAAGGCATTCCTGATTTCTCCGCATTAAAAAATGATGAAGGCCCTAAATCACAATGGGGCCTTCTAGTAGCCTTAGGCAAGCCCCCATACACTGTGCATTTGCCTAAATGAAATTCCCAATGGTTGCATTGCTCTGTGCTCCGGAATGGGTACATGCACCCATGATGTTTCTGGTGGGTGGGAGGAATCAGGGGCAATGGGGAACAAATCGACAAGCCGTAAAATGTTTCTAGTATCTTTAGGCAAGCCCCAATACACTTTCTGTTTGCCAGGATTAAACTCCCAATGGTTGCATTGCTCCGTGCTCCGGAATGGGTACGCGCATCCATGATTTTTCCAGTAGGGCGGGCGGAATCAGGGGCAATTGGGAACGAATCGACGAGCCGTAAAATGTTCCTAGTAGCCTTAGGCAAGCCCCAATACACTCTGCATTTTCCTGGATCAAATTCACAATGGATACATTGCTCTGTGCTCCAGAAAGGGTACGTGCACCCACGATTTTGCCGGTGGGGTGGACGGAATCAGGCGTAATTGGGAACGAATCGATGACCCGTAGAAAAAAATTAGTAGCCTTAGGCAAGTCCCAATACACTGTATATTTTCCATGATTGAATTCCCGATTATTGCATTGCTACGTGCTCCGGAATGGATACGAGTACCCACAGTTTTCTTCCGGTGGGGTCAGCGGAATCAGGGGCAATTGGGAATGAATCGACAAGCTGTGAAATGTTTCTAGTAGCCTTTGGCAAGTCCCAATACATGGTGAATTTGCCTGGATTGTATTCCCAACAGATACAATGCTCCGTGCTCTGGTATGGGCACGTGCACCCATGATTTTCCCGGTGGGGTGGGCGGAATTAGGGGCAATCGGGAGCGAATTGACGAGCCATAAAATATTTATGGTAGCCTTAGGCAAGCCCCAATACACAGTGCATTTTCCTGGATTACATCCCCAATGGATACATGGCTCTGTGGTCCGGAATGGATACGTGCAACCATCATTTTTCCGTTGTGGTGGGCAGAATCAGGGGCAATCAGGAACGAATTGACAAGCCGTGAAATGTCTCTAGTAGCCTGAGGCAAGCCCCAATACACTGTGCAGTTGCCTAGATTAATTTCTCAATGGTTTCATTGCTCCAGACTACAGAATGGATACGCACACTCAAGGTTTTTCCAGTGGGGTGGGCGGAATCAGGGGCAAGCATGAAAGAATCCATGAGCCGTAAAATATTTCTTGTAGCCTTAGGCAGGCCCTAATACACTGTGCATTTGCCTGGATTCGATTTCCAATGGTTGCATTGCACTGTGCTCCGGAATGGGTACTCGCACCCACAATTTTTTCGGTGGAGTGGGTGGAATCAGGGGCAATCATGAAGGAATCTAAGAGCCGTAAAATTTTCTAGTAGCCTTAGGAAATACCCAATACACTGTGCATTTTCCTGGATTATATTCTCCATGATTACATTGCTACGTGCTCTGGATTGGGTGCGCGTACCCATGATTTTTCCGGTGGGATGGGCAGAATCACGGACAATCGGGAAAGAATTAAGAATCCATAAAATGCTTCTAGTAGCATTAGGCAAGCCCCAATACACTGTGTATTTACCTGGATGAAATTCCTTATTGACACATTGCTCTGTGCTCCGGAATGGGTACGTGCTCTCAAGATTTTCCGGTGGGATGGGCGGAATCAGGGACAATCGGGAACAAATCGACAAGCCGTAAAAGGTTTCTAGTAGCCTTAGGCAAGTCCCAATACACTGTGCAATTGCCTGGATTATATTTCCAATGGTTGTATTGCTCCGTGCTCCGGAATGTGTACACGTACCCATGATCTTTCCTGTGGGGTGGGCGGAATCAGGGGCGATCGCGAACAAATCGACAGGCCGTAAAATGCTTCTAGTATACTTAGGCCAGCCCTAATACAAAGTGAATTTTCCTGGGTTGAATTCCCAATGGATATATTGCTCTGTGTTTCAGAATGGGTACGCACACCCACTATTTTTCTGGTGTGGTGGGCGGAATGAGGGGCAATCGGGAATGAATCTATGAGCCGTAAAATTTTTCTAGCAGCCTTAGGCAAGCCCCAATACAATGTGAATTTTTCTGGATTAAATTCCCGATGGTTGCATTTCTCCGTGCTCCGGAATGGGTACACACACCCACGATTTTTCCAGTGGGGTCGGCGGTATTAGAATCCAGAGTCTATGCACATGGTTTCCTGTACTAGAGCTCATCGTGCGGGCTGTTTGGAAGGTCCCTCACTTAACAATCATTTAGTAACCCCTTTGTATTTAAACCCGTCCACATTCACATTTCGTGATGTTTCCAAAAGCTTCTAAGATTTCTGAGGTGTGTACCAGTTCTCCTCAAGGCAAATGCTGCGGTTCTCATTTGGAGGTGTTCCCCTAGACAGCGGATTCCACCACTGCGTTCACCTGTTCCAGACCCGTAGGTCGCCCTCCCCATGAATCGGCAACTGAAGACCTTCAAGGCACCCCTTCCCTGCTACATGAGTGTGGCCAGCTTCAAAATGTGGGGAATTTTTTTTTTCCAGGTATGGGCCAACGAAGGAGGATTGTGGCCATACTGCCTGCGCAAGAACCAGACCTCAGTCTCCCGTCAGGTCCAGGCAGCGGCGTGAGAAATGCAAGGCCTCCTATACGTCATATCACAAGATATGGCTGTTGTTTTTTCGCCCTTCTTGGGCACAATAGCGACACAGAGTGGAGCCAATCTCTATTGAGGCTAGGAGCTGGCACTGACTCTGTTTGGAGTAGAGACTCTCGTGACGAGGGTGTATCACCTTGCAAAGTTCAACACCCTTTGACGGGGAGTGACTAATAGCAGTGTGGCATGCACATTTACACTCACCTGGGGAATGGTGGTGGCTTGCATCTCGGAGCCCTTGGCACCATCATGCTGGGGGCCCACATGGACCACTGCTGGGTTTTTATTGCATCCTCCTCAAGGAAATTTCTACATCTCTCTAACTTTTTCCTTGGACGCAACGCTACTACCTTGAGAAGACATCGGCTAAAGAGGCAGCCCAGGCGCATGAGACAATTCCGCTCATTGTAGTGGCCATGAAGACACCCTTGAACACTCCCTCATACAGCTCTTTCTCTCCCTCTCTATCCTCCTCTCAATCTCCCCTGACCGGCCAGTCCCAAGATGTTCTAGCAACCACTCATGGGAGAAGGGAAAGAAGGGGCATGTTAAGGGACAGACGCAGGTGATGAAAATGGGCAGTGGAAATGGATGATCTATCCACTATTACAAGTATGGAGACATCCACCGCCACACGGAGTGCCAATAACCCCTTGACTGGATCACATGTGGGCTTCAGGCAGCATACACGTAATGGAAAATCTTTGGCACCACCCAGGAGAGTCGAGCTGCAGAGAGGAAAACAGCTATGATGCCTCACCCCCACCTCGACCGTTATCAGCAACGAACATGACCCTCACGATCACACCATTGCGGAGCACCTTCAGCTGTGGCCAATTGGCATTCAGTATTTATTTGTTTAAGACGCTTTGCAAAGCGTCGTAAACAAATAAATACCTTCAGCTGTGGCCAATTCGCATTCAGTATTTATTTTTTTAAGACGCTTTGCAAAGCGTCGTAAACAAATAGATACCTTCAGCTGTGGCCAATTGGCATTCAGGGAGGTGCAAGCATTTTGACACAGCCGATGGTCCACCGTTAGTTTGTTCTGTGGTGTTTATTGCGCTTGATATGTGTGGAGGGGCTCAGTCTATGCATGATAAGGATGAGTGCGGATCCAACACCACAGCCTGGCTTCATGAGACCCATGCTTGTGATGCGTGTCATTGTTCACAGTTCTCTGTTGAGCGTCCAACAGAGGTTGGGTGCTCTGTGACGCATCACTCAGTGACAACGAAAGGTTGTGAGATTAGTGCCACCTAGATCATAGACTCTGGTACCACCCATCACATGACCTGTCGCTGCACCGACTTCATCATCCTTGAACCTGTTGGTTTTGTTCCGTTTATTTGCATTGGATCAGAAGAGATCCTGCCTGTTCAGGTTCTGCGATTTTATGGTCCTCCTGGCAACTTGTACATTTCCAACGTGATTTTTGTCCCTGCTCTCATGCTTAGCTTGTTCTAGCTTCATGCTTGTATCAGGATGGTTCTTGTTGTTGAGCACTCTACTGATTCTCCCTTAGTGCACACTAGCGGCACTTGTGCTGTTCTGCGCCGAGTCTCTATCGTGGATGATTTGTACCATATTGCTCGTTGCAATCCCTTTGTCTCCTCTGCACCGTCTTCTCCTGACACATTTTTTTTTTGTCAAATGTGTGCTCTTTCCTGAGCAGCAGCACCTGCTGCAACCCCATATGTTCCATGTGAACTTGGACATAGTGTCAAAGCTCATACAGAAATAGCGTGCCCTTGTTCTTGATGATGCTTCCTTTGAGAAGCCAACTAGGACTGATGCACTTACCCTCAGTCTCTTTCATGGGCTGGACGCCCGCTGGAGCTGGTCCACTTGGACTGGCTACCCAGAGCTCTCCCTCGACGTCTCCTCATCCAAGCACGTTGAAGGAGATTCTCTTAGTAGAGGGCAAAACACATTTTTTTGCAGCCTATGAGGAAAATCTCCGTGCCATCCAAAAGAATGGTGTCTATGATCTTGTTGACCTTTCGCTAGTGAAGATGGTCGAACAGTCCACATGGGTCTTAAGGTGACCTTGCGTGTAAACTTCTTGAGGTAAAAGTGATATCCAACATCTGGGTCCGCACAGACATGTAGTGGGCTGACATACTGACCAAGACACTGGTGCACAAAAATTTGGGGTGGCCATTCATTCTGTCGGGCTTTGCCCCTTGCCTAAGGATGACTGAGAGTGGGGTGTGTGCATGTACACTGATGAGCAATTTATTACATTTCTCTTATCATATCTCCATGTGTATGAACAAGCGTACCATCAAGTTATGGGTGAGTTTTGTAATGTGAGCCGTTCCCATCTAAGTACAACTAACTATGGCCATTTTCCTGTCCATGCCCTTGCGGGTCCCTGATGCAGATCAAGCTGGTACTGGGGTGCCATCGTGAGGTCATCCACCCATGAGTGTCAGGTCAACTGCTATTGCGTGCCTGAGACATGCTCGGGCACTGAGAAGTTTTATTGCAGCCTCTAGGCTTTTCTTTGTGGACTTGCCATGGGCCCAATTAGCATGTTTTTGCATTTTTTGTCCACTGAATGATGCCGGCCTAGGGCATGTGTGAAGTCGTTATGTCTGGCTCATGATTCTACATCCGCATGAACAATCAGTGCTGCATTTGGATGTTTTTGCACCAAGCTACGGCCAAAACAGTGGTTTTGAGCCGGTTTCGGGAAAACTGACCTGCCGTGTTGCGCAGTCTGACTGGCTCCCTTGGCTGCTTTTTATGCTGTGTGCCTGAAGATTCCCATTCATCTCTGCAACTTGAAGCTCATGAGACTATGTGTGTCTCCCCTAGCCAGACCCTTGCTTTTCTTGCACATGTCTTGCATGCCAGTGCATTTGCTAACTAGGGCCGTGTTGCCGCATGAGCAACAACAACGATGGACTCTTCCAAGAAAGTTCTCAAAGCCACCATGCCTGGCAGCCCACCAGCTCCTCTGGCATGCCATGGCTGAACAGAGGCAGCAGGGCATGGCCAAGGTGGTGGATGAGGAGGTGAAGCTCGCGTGAAGGGATTCGAGTGACAATCAATGAATCTATCCTCATCGCCGGTGAACTCACAGTGAAGAAAAGAGACTGGTTTCACAAAACTTTGGGAACAAATGGACAAAACATGACACTGTCTTAGGCCCTCCATCATAAGGTCCCTCCATGGTCCAGGTGAAAGTGGGACAGGAGGCCTGACGAGTGGAAGCAAGCAGGTCATGAGATTCGTCTGAACTGATCCCATTGAAATGACTCGGAGACCAAACAGCACAAAACCCTCAGATTAGCAGCGGTGGAACTCAGCATGATTGCAACGACGGATCTGCAGACCCTTTTTTCTGCTAGGTGCTCTATCAGTGAGTCGATGGCCAGTCACCATAGGGTAGTGAGGAGGCTTGAAGACTTCCTACACCTGGAACCCTTTTGGCCGGTGCAAACTCTCGTGGCAACCCTTTTGGCCGGTGCAAACTCTCGTGGCAACCCTTTTGGCCGGTGCAAACTCTCGTGGCAACCCTTTTGGCCGGTGCAAACTCTCGTGGCAACCCTTTTGGCCGGTGCAAACTCTCGTGGCAACCCTTTTGGCCGGTGCAAACTCTCGTGGCAACCCTTTTGGCCGGTGCAAACTCTTGTGGCAACCCTTTTGGCTGGTGCAAACTCTCGTGGCAACCCTTTTGGCCGGTGCAAACTCTCGTGGCAACCCTATTGGCCGGTGCAAACTCTC
>SZWC01005354.1:7866-21234 GCA_023375785.1 Penium margaritaceum | reverse complement strand
CTGATCGCTGACGAGCACGAGGCTGCACAGGCAGCTGCCGCTGACCTAGTTGCGGTCCGTCCGACCCATGAGGCATGTGTCCTGGCCACCCGGAGCTCCCCTTTGACGGTCCCTGATCCAGACACGTTAAAGGAGGCTCTCTCAGGAGAGGATGCTGAGCAGTGGCGGGCCGCCTGTGAGGACGAGCTCAGGGCCATCTGCGAGCACGGAGTCTTTGAGCTGGTCGACCGTCCTGAGGGACGGAAGGTCGTGCAGGCCAAGTGGGTCTTCCGCAAGAAGGTGAAGCCTGACGGCTCACTGGACCGCTATAAGGCCCGCTTGACTGCCAAGGGATTCTCTCAGGTTGAGGGGATCGACTTCACTGACACCTTTGCCCCTGTTGGCCGCATGACCACAGCTCGCGCGCTGCTTGGTGTGGTCGCTCACCATGACTGGGAGCTGCACCAGATGGATGTGAACAATGCGTTCCTCCACGGCACCTTGGAGGAGGAGATCTACATNGGCAACAAGGTCTGGCGCTTGCGCAAGGCCTTGTATGGCCTGAAGCAGTCGCCCCGGTGCTGGAACCGAGAGATCACTCGCACCCTCACTCAGGCCGAGTACGTCCAGAGTGATGCCGACCCGTCACTTTTCATCCGACGGACAACCGAGCACCTCACTGCCATTCTGGTGTATGTGGATGATCTCCTGATTGCGTCTCCTTCACTGGAGGCCGTGAAGGAGGCCAAGGCGGTCCTGCAGGCCGCCTACAGGATGAAGAACCTTGGTCCAGCGGCTGTTTTCCTCGGGATGGAGATTGTACGTGATCGTCGTCGACGGACACTCCTCCTCCATCAGGCACGATATGCACAGGTTGTGGGGGAGCAGTTTGCTGACCTCCTTGGCGCTGTTCCCGCCGCCTCGTCACCCATCACTCCCGACGGGCAGGACGCCCTGAAGGTGACAGACCCAGCCGATCTGGGCGAGACTATAGACATGACCCTGTACTTGTGCATCATTGGCTCACTGATGTACTTGGCCACGACCACACGTCCCGACATTGCGTTCGTTGTCAACCTACTCGCACAGTTCAGTCAGTCCCCTCGGGCTCGCGCTCTGCACGCAGCTTTGCGAGTCGTCCGGTACGTGGTCTCCACACCGTATCACGGTCTCTGCTTTCGGAGACAGTGCTCGGTTGTGGTAGATGGCTACACCGACAGCGACTGGGCATGGAGTCCTGATGGACGCAGCCGCACGGGTTACGTGTTCCTGCTTGGTGGCACCGCTGTGTCTTGGCGCAGCGGCAAGCAGGGGTGCATTGCTCGCAGCTCCTCAGAGGCTGAGTATGTTGCTCTGGGCGCTGGCGCCGCTGAGGCGGTGTGGCTGCAGCGGTTGTTCCAGTGCTTGGGTCAGTCCGTGCCTACCATCATCCTCCGATGCGACAACCAGAGTGCTCTCGCGATCGCTGAGAACTCTGGTGTGTTCCACGCACGCACGAAGCACATCGCTGTCGAGTATCATTTCGTGCGCGATCTGGTGGAGCGGCAGTTGATCTCCATCGTCTGGGTGGGCACAGACTTGCAGCGCGCTGACTTCCTGACCAAGGCACTGGCACGTGGGAAGTTCCTCGGGGCTGTTCGTTCCGTCGGATTGCGACCCCTGTCCGAGAGTGGGTGATTGTCCGGGTCCCTGTTGAGCACTCTGTGTTGCACCGGCACGCGTTCTGCACGTGTATGGACATGCGTACCATCGGGTCATGGGGGAGTGTTGTCATGTTGTCAGTCATACAAAGTTGTACAGTTGGTTGTGACCACTCGGCCGTGTCCATGCTCGTGCAGATCCTTGAGGCGGACCCAGCTGGAGACAGAGTTCCCTGAGGTGATGCTCCACCCGCTGGAGGCAGCCTGGCAGCCTACCCAGTGTACCAGAGGGCTCCCACAGCCCACGGACTACGTTTGGAGGTCTTCAGGATTTTCTCGGTGGACAGCCCTGCCAGGCTGATTTACATGTTTGTTTTCTTACACTCTCCGGCTGTTCCCGGACGTAGGCGTGTGACCAGTCGTTGTGTCTTTCTTTTCGTCGTGCATCCGTAGGATCAGACGGCGCTCCGTTTGGACGCTTGTGCGCAGAATTATGGCCAAAACAGTGGTTTTGGGCCGGTTCAGGTTTGACAGGCACCGCCGTGTGCGCCACCCGCCGTGAGCCACGGCGGCTATTCATGTTGTGGACCTGTCATTTGTTATCTCTCTCTGCATTAACTTCAGTTGAAGCTTGAGATACAAGTGCACGTGTCTCTCCCTACCCTTGCTGTCCCTTGCATGACCTGTGTGTCAACCAGCCAGACCCGTGCTGTCAGGCTAGCAAGCAGAAAGGCTAGGAAGCTTCCTGGAATCTTCTCAATTCTGTCGTTTTTCCTGGTCTTTGATGGCCAAGGACGTCCTCTGTAACGTACTTTGTGTCTTTGTCAAGTTGAACGGGAGGCGGAGGAGGGACATCTCTGCCAAGGAAGTTCTCTCCGGGGTCTCGGCAGTGCTTGAGTCTGCTGACATGGAACACTAGATGAATGTGTATAGTGTGGGGGAGTTTGAGTCGTGCAACCAGGGGGGTTTTCATGCGCTGGGTCTCAAACAGTCCCAACCATCGGGGCTTGAGCTTTGACATATCTGCTCCGCGGAGTTTGATGTTTGCCGAGTTGAGGACTTCATTGCCACTTGTGAATACTTCTTCGATGCGATGTCGGCCAGTTGCTTGTTTCATCACTACTAGTGTCTTCGCAAGGATTTTGTTGTGTTTCCTCCCAGATGGTGGTGAAGTCTCGGCGTTGAACCTCGACTGCTGGAGGAATGCTGCGACTTTGTAGTCCAGCTGGTGTGGCGGGAATTTTGCCATACAGAGTTCTACCCATTGTAGTGGAAATTGTCGAATTACATCCGATTTCAGCGGTCGGGAGTTTATGTGCCCAATCCGTCCCATGGGGTTCGCATACTGTTCTGAGAAGTAGTTAGTGCTTCTAGTTTGTGCGCACAGTTTGGCCATCGGTTCGAGGATGAAGCGCTGTCAAATTTTGAATTATGCTATTGTAGCAAGTCATCAATTCACACCAAAAACGGCTAGTAAATCGACCGTCTCTGTCGCTCTTGATGGTTCTCGGTACGTCGTGTGGCTGTACAATAGTTGAGAAACAACTGTGCCCTCAGCGGTGACTGTGGTCGTTGTCGGGATGAAGTGCGAAATTCTAGAAAACCTGTTGACCGCGAGGATTGCGACACATGCCTTGGGTGTGACCGGTAATCTCGTGATGAAGGCCATGGAGATGTCAGCCCATGGTTCCGTCAGAATAGGGAGCTGTTGCAGAAGTCCGGGTGGCTGTCCGGGATTTTTGTCATTGACAAGTGTCGCGGGTCTTGCACATGTCACCCACGTCGGATTGCATTTTATCCCACCAACAGTTTTTTTCTAGCTTCTTCAGCATCTTGTCCTCTCCAAAATGTCCACTTGGTCCTGTGACGTTGCACTCTTCGAGCAACACACAGCAAAGTTCGTCATTGGGGAACGACCACCTGGTGAGTGAATCGACGTCGTCAAAATGGTGCGTCGTACCAGAATTTCGTTTTGTCGTATCCACCGTGCTAGTCGTAGCCACGTGTGAACAGCCGCGCGAGATATGGGTCTCGCTACAGCTCTAGTGTTGCCACCTCAGCTTTTAAATCTGGTCTGCGGCTGAGTGCGTCCGCCGGGTTGATTTTTCTTGGCCAGTAAACAATATTGTAGTCGAACCCAGATTCAAGGAACTCCATCCATGGGGTTTGACGTCGACTGAGTTTTGGCTGAGTCTTCAGACATTTTAACGCATGGTGGTCGGTGCGCACAATGCATCGGCGGTACTCCAGGTAACACCACCATGTCTTGAATGCATGTACGACTCCCAACATTTCTTTCTCGTGTACGACATAGTTGAGTTCCGGTCCTTGCACTTTTTGAGACATGTAGGCGACCGACTGCGCGCTGTTGCTATGGTCTTGTAGGATGATTGCCCCAATGGCTCGGTCTGAAGCATCTGTAGCCATGACGTAGTCGACCGACGGATCGGGTGATCGTAGGGGCTTAGCCAAGGTCAGAGCGCTCCGTAGAGCAGTGAACACATTTTGTTCGCTGGCTCCCCACCACCATTCTTTCTCTTTTCTAGTGAGGTTGGAGAGAGGTGCAAAAACTCGGGAATAATCCCATACGATTCGCCGGTAGGAATTGCAGAAGCCAAGGAAAACTTGGATTTCTCGAACGCTGGTCAGCGTTGGCCAATCAGCGATTGCTGCCACTTTCTTCCGATCCAAGGTGATCCGTCCGCCGTTCATGACGTGGCCTAAAAACTCGATCGAACGGCGACCAAAGTCACACTTAGAGAGTTTGCCAAAAAATGTCTTTGTAAAACTTGGAGAACTTTTTGAAGATGTCCATCGTGCTTCTCCGTGATGCAGCTGTACACCAGTATGTTGTCGAGGTACACCAGGACAAAATCATCAAGGTATGGTCGGACAATGCTGTTCATTGCCACCATGAATGTTATTGGAACATTTGTCAGTCCGAACGGCATGACCGTGAACTCAAAGTGCCAGTAGGGAGTTTGAAATGTCGTCCTCTTGATGTCGGCTTTTGCCACGCGTACCTGGTGGTCACCATTTCGCAAGTCGATTTTGCTGAAAATTCGGCCCCCTCGGAGTTGGTAAAAAAGTTCATCAGCTCAGGGAAGAGGGCAGTGGTTCTTGATGGTAGCGTTGCTCAACACCCAGTAGTCCACGCACATCCACATCTCTCCAGTCTTCTTTTTCATGAAAAGTACAAGTGCGGCATATGGTGATGTGGATGTGCGGATGAACCCTTGACCGAGCATCTCGTCGAGTTGTTTTTTTTGGCTCAATCAATTCGTGATCGCTCATTCGATAGGCTCCTCGGATTGTAGGTGTACTGCCCAGCTTCAGATCAATGCGATGGTTGATGCCTCGTTGAGGTGCTCAGGTTCTCGGGAGTTTGGTGGGGAAGACGTTCACAAACTCCCGGATGAGTGGTGCGAACTCTTAGGAAACCATCACGAACCTTGTTGATGTGGATGAGGCTGATGAGGCTGATGATGAGCCAGCTACTTCCACGCCCGCTTCTTCCATTAGCTCGAGATGTACGAGCCATGCTTGTGCTCCTTTTCATAAACAGTACTTGGCCACGTCGAGCGGTACCGGCTGCACAGGTTGTCGCTTTTCGGCTACTACGGCTTCCTTTGCTACTTCCACTTCACTTGCTTCCGTTTTCGGCTTCCGTCTCGCACACAAAAGCTATCCTCTGGCACCGTTGATCTCCACGTAGACATTGCCACTGTTCTAGTCGACCTGCGGATTGTGCGGGTATAGGAAATCTCGACCGAGGATGATTTTGTGGTCGATCATTGGACAAGACCTCCAAACCATTGCATCCCATAGGTCTCCCACTTCTAGTCGTAGTGGTTTTCGGAGTCTCCGTGTTTGCAATATTCCTTTAATTGTTTTTCCTTCAAACACCCCTGGTTCGATCTCTAAACCGAGTTTGTGAGCCATGTCGTTGCTTACGAAGCTGTGTGAAGCTCCTCCATCCAATAGTGCCAATACCGTTCTACAACTCTTGCAACCTTGAGGTTGAACTTTTAGCAGTATCGTCGGTTGGTCATCCTTCTACCCCTTGTCATACATTGTGATCTCAAAGACCCTCTGCGGCAATGTAGGCCATTCAGATTGGTATCGTTCGGTGCATATCCCTCCGTGAGGACAAGAGTTGTGCCTTTCGCTCATGTCCTTTATTGTTTTCCAACTCATTTTTCTATGACTTCTGTCCCTTTTTGGCCTGTTGCTTACTCCGACAGTTGCGAGCAATGTGCCCAAATTTTCCGCCGTTGTTGCAGGTTTGCGTATCTCTCTAGTCGACGACGTCCACTTCCATCAGAATCGAGGAGTTCACCGATTGCTTTTTCCCATTTCCATGATATGAGGTCTCCAGCCGTAGGTTACGTGGATGCGAGCATTGTAGTCAGCACTGTTGATCCTTTTTGTTGTTGCGATCATTCACGGCAAGTCGTTTTGGATGCTATGAATGGCGATTGCTTGCCGGATATCTCGTTTGAGGCCGTTGTTATAGTGAAAACATAGTTCGTTGGGGGTGATGTTTACTCCGGTGATGATCTCGCGGAATCCCCGCGTATACTCTGCTACGCTGGACTGCTGGCAGAGATGTTGGAGTTTGTACAGTGCGTCAGAATTTTGATTCATTCTTCCAAAATATGCGAGCATCACGCGCGAAAATTCGTTCCAGTCGCTTGGTGGCGTCAGCGTATCTTGCCACTATGGGTTGATCTAATCCAAGGGTGGAATGCCTACGGTCGGCGATATGAGACAGGCGCCGTTGGCCGTTGATGATGCTCTTGTTGCTGTTGGATGGTCTATAGATCAGACCACCTACATAGCGCCGTACCACGCAAAAGCACGGCTGCGAGGTCAATTTTGTTTTGATCGTCGATGACCCCAGTAGCGGTGTAAACCTCCATTTACACCTCCAAACTCGTCAGCCACATCCGAGCTGTCGATCCCTTGGAGTTTGCATGATCAAACGGTTCTGGTGGAGTCGGACGAATTTTGGGTTTGCTCAAGAGTTGGGAATTTCTCTCGACAAGCACCGCTTCATGTGCGCTTGTGTTGCGAAGGGCCTCCATCACAATGTTGAGCTGTTGGAGCAGATGGTTGTTGATTTCCTCCAGCGCGGAGATCCGGTTTGTGAGTTCCTCAGTGATTCGCGGCTGTCACCCGGTGCCACCTGTCGTCCCTGTTGTCGTCGTCGAGGATGTCGGTAGGGCCAGCTGGTTTACCGCTGTTGGGTCCGCGACTGGATTGGTTGTCGAAGCCATAGGGGTCAATCCAGCTGCCGTATATCTTGCTACGCTAGCATTCGCTGTCTTTTGCGGGTTGGCGTGCATTGGCACGTTCTGCTCCTTCATCGCCGAAGTCATCGCCAAAGACCCACGGCTAGTCATCGTTTGCGCTTGGTTGCCTCGCATCGTAGTCTCAAAGTCGGCAAAGTCGTGATGCACGAGATGCGCTGACGGCTTGTGCAAGGTAGTCCTCCAGATGAGTAAAGTAGTCGGATGTCTCTCCAGCAGCGCTATACTCTGATACCAAGTGTTATGCCAAACGGAACATAGATGGTGAAGAGGTAGAAGTTGCGAGGCTGAACACGATTTAGAATTTGGGACACTTGAGCATTTTATGATTAGCGGTAAGTGTACTTCAATGACAAGTGTCGAAATGATCGAATGCATATACATATGTATACACATACATGTATATATACACATACACAAATGTCGAGGGTCGTTGGGTCGATTGTTGAGCGACGCGTGCGGAGTTGCGTCGTGAGTGGTCAGATACGAGAAGGTCCGCTGAGAAGTCAGGGGACGTCCCGAATTGACGATAAAGATGCAAGATGCATATTTATGGATCCAGATTTGTCTCAGTGCATCGAGAAGTTGATCAAAAGGTTGTGATAACTCTGTCGTAGGTTCGCGAGAGTGGTCAAAGTTGTCAGAAGGTTCAGGAAGACTCACTTGAGGCGGGGAAGTTGGCCGGTTTTTCCTCGACCGTCGGAGTGAATATCGCGGTCTCGCGATGCAATGAGCTGGTTGTGTAGTAACAGAAATGACCACTCGGAAAGATTAGGGACTCGTGTACGCCTGGTACGTAACACTCAATGCTCCTTTTCCCAAGTTTTGTGCCGAATGAACAGTTTCCTACATTATGCATTCAGAATAGTTTTTTTTTTCTCATTATTGTTTCAGAGAAGAAAAAAATTTGCCAAGAAATGGGTCAGTTTGAATCATCTTTGAAAAGAAAAACCGCATTGCACATATCATGATATCAAACTAGAACTCAGTGAATATGATTTATTCTATTCCTCAACTTGCCTGAAAGCAACTACCAAACTTCACATGTCGTTTTTACACATCAAGTTTCCATGTTAGTTTCTTCAACTTTGCCAAATGCACCTCCAACAAATAGCTTGAGCCTTACACAATGCACTATTCATGAATTTGAAAATCCCTTTCAAAACCTCTAGAACCTTTGCAACAGCACTCCTAGCTACCTCCGGGTTTCTGGTTTACATGCATGCGAAGATGCCTACTTGGCCTCGTGTAGTTGTACACTCTTGCCAATATATGCTATAATGTATAACTTGCAAAAGATTCCTCAGAAATGGCGTCAACGGAAACATGCCATTAGTGACGCATGGTCAAGGAAGCACAAATGAGAAAAAATCTGACCTCCATTGAGGGGTTCATGCTTAAGTGTGTGTCCATGAATACATGGTTCTTTCATCGTAAGGTCATCCATTTAGTAAGATGAACGGGGAATTTTTCCATGGGGAAGGTTTAGATTATTCATTGTTGCAGTAGGCATACTTGTCTTTTTTATGCAAGCGCAAGTGAATTCAAGAAGTCCCATGTACACTCATGTCGATGCATGCACAAAAAGATTAAAAAAAACTCTTATAGCTTTTCACTACGGCCACAAAGGGATGTGCAACTCCTGATCCGGCTCTAGTGACAGCATCGTTGGCCACCACACTAGAATTGGGCACTAAAAAGGATACTAGAGGGACTATAGTAGTGGAGGTGGTCGAGATAATTGCTCCATCGACAACTCCACAGTCCTCGGATGTGTCACCAGCTATCGGAGTGGATGTGCATACGACAAGAGGCACAGGGGCCTTCATGACTTCCCTGGCGACCCTCCCGATAATGACAAAGGTACCAGGGGAGAACCAAGTACTGCCACACCAGAGTCTAACGGTGCATATTGTGTTGTACGCAGAATCTTTGTGAACGTGCCTCTGCCATCTACAACATCTACAGCTTTAAGAATTGTAGATTCTCCATCAACTACACCTACTGTTGGAGTGGTTGAGCTTACGATGGCGGAAAGAGACAGAGGTAATAGTAAGAGGAGCCCGCTTGGATCTCGCACCAGAGTCGGACAAGATAGAGGATGATACATGGACTATAGTAGTGGAGGTGGTCCTAGCAGCTCCATCTTTGGCAGCTCTAGAAGTTACAATTTCTCCGTCAGCATTAGGTGTTTTTGATGCTATATTGGAAGCAGTGGTTACTGATGTGATACTCTCTATTTCTCTTACGACGGGGGACACCAAGGTCATAGCTCAAGAGGCATTTCATTGGCGCCTTGCTGACCTTGAGTGGTTGCACACTCTTTCCATGCCACAAGATGTTGAGAAAGCAGCTCAAAACTTTAACATGCAGGCACGTGGTCCAAAGTATGTGGACAGTCATGGAGCAGCAACAGAGTGGAGAAAAAAACATGTCCTCCCATTCCTCATTTTTCTCTCTAGGACTCGTCGGCTCTGTTTGTTTTTTCCAAACTAGCTTTGACCAGCTTCTTTTGCTTATTGGCGTCTGTGTTGTCCAGTTTGTTGGGATTAAGGGGAGCTGTTTTTTCGAGACGTGCTTTACATTCCCTCTCTTTAGCTGAGTTTGCTCTCTGTCACAACTCTCGATGACCAGGGCATGGATTTCTGATCTAGCGATGGCATTGCATCTGTTTTTCACTGCACCACTAGTCGCGTCTTACTTCACGGCACAAGTTGTGATTGTTTGTTCCAAGTTGTCTAATTTGCACATGCCTCTACCATAGGTGGTCTTGTCCATGTCACTCGCTCCATCTCTCCAGTGCACGCACAGCTGTTGCATTGTTGCCTTTGTCACATTCACACTGCTATAATAGATAGCTTGCTTTGTCATCAACCCGCACATGGCCTCAATGCTTCCAATTTATGTGCTCTTTGTTCTGCTGACTGCTTTGACTGCACCCAGGAATGGTACATCGGTCTCCGTTTTCCATCTCTTACACTTGCAGCGCCCATCCCCTTCATCTCTTGCATGCTAACGTCATGGGTCCTCATGCTCATGAAGCTTTGCCTCACTGCCAACGATTCTTTCATGCATTAAGTCTTTGTCCTCCAATGAAGAGTGACATTTTCTCAACACTCAAGTCGTGGCTTCCTCAGAAACGATTTTCTATGGTCTTCATCTACGTGACTGATTTTGTGATCATGGTGGCGAGTTCATGGGACCCATTGCTTGCTTCTTGCTTTCTTTCCGGGAATGTATGGAGCCATTGGCTCCATACACACCTCATCAAAATGACGTTTTTGTATGCTAGAACTGCACACTTGCAGACAATGTCCGTATCTCCCAACTAAATCTCAACTGCCACCCCTTTTCTCCCTTAAGGTCATGTCTTGCATGACATGGTTCTGGAACTGTGTTGCTCACGGTCCTCTTCCTTGTCATGTCACCCCATTTGAGCGTTGGTTTGGTCACTGACCTGACTTGCATCTTGCTCGCATTTCTGGCTATGTTGTTGTCGTCTGGCTCCCTGAGGACCTTCAAGACAACAAGCTTAACCCTCGTGCTCTTCTTTACACCTTTCTTGGGGTTTCGGCCATGTCCAAGACATAGCTCTTTTGGGACATTGACCAGACTTGTGTGATTGAGTCCCGCAACACCGTGTTCTTTGAGGACGTCTTTCCTTTCAACTTGTCTGATGTTGCTCCACCCTTTTCTTTGTCCTTGTCCCATTGACTTGGAGGAGGTGGGTGTGCCTCAGCCTTCGGTCTCCGGGACACATTGTCTTCTTCCGCTGGCACAATAATCTGATTCTCTCCCCTCTCTATGGTCGTCACTGGTGGCTCCCACCAACAATGAGTCTCCTAGTCTATCCTCCCCATCTAGCTCCCCGATTGCCTCCTCCCCAAAGTTGTCACCTGTCTATATGTTCCCTACACATTCAGAGCCGGATTCTGCATAAGTCAGTGCCCAGAACAGATTCCGGCACATTCTCCTCCTGGCTCACCTTCCACTTGTGATCGATCGCAGTACTTGCTGATACTCCAGAGCCACGTCTAGAGTCTCAGACCCTTGATGTCTGCCATACACATGTGGAGGGAGGCTTCTCTCTACCCCTCAAAATGTGCCTCCTGCTCCTCTTAGCCCTCTCAGTGCCGCCCACGCTCCAATGCATCCTCCTCTATGGCTGGGCCCTCTGCCAAACTCACTGGCCTCGATGCATTCGGCCTTGCTGTCCATGTTGTTCATCCCAACTCTTTAGAAGGCTACACACTTGTTGCTCATGAGTTTCACAACGCGCTCAAGGCGTCCGGGCAGGTTATGTTGCTGCATGTTTTTGGTAAGTGGACTCTCCACACTCCCTGAAGAGCCTACCACTGTTCAACAGGCTTGTGAGGCAACTGCTGCTAACCTTTGGAAAAAATCAATGCAGGAGGAGCTGAGAGCTCTCAAAGAACATGGTGTCTTTGAGCTTGTGGACCTCTTTGCTGGCCTCAAAGCTGTCTCACCTTGCTGGGTCCATCTACGTAAGCTGAAACTTACAAGGTCAATACCAGCTGATACAAGGCTCTGCATACGACCAATGGGATCTCTCATATTCCTATGATTGACTTTGACAAGACGTTCGCTCCAGCTGGTATACCATTGCTTGTGCATAGGGCATCACTTGGAACTGGAGCCAATGGACATCAACAATGTGTTCCTGTATGGACGTTTGGACAAGGAGATCCACATTATACAACCACCGGGTTTCACTGATGGCATGAACAAGTTTTGGCGACTGCGGAAGGCCATGTCTGGGCTCAAGTAGTCATCGCGCCACTAGAACATGGAGATTTCCCCCACCCTTGATAAAGGTGGCTATTGTTGCAACACCGTGGATCTAACACTCTTTCTCATGCTGCCTTACATTCCTTTGTGGCCATTCTAGTCTATGTCAATGATCCCATCATCGCCTCTCCTAGCCCTACTACTGTTTAGTTATTCAAGATCCTTCTACATTCCACATACAAGATGATGGATCTGGGGCCAACTCGAGTGTTTTGCCATATGGACCTGTAGTGTGATCGCCAATGTCTCACTCTGCTTGTGCATCGGGCTGCTTATGATCGTAGTTTAAAAGAGCGCTTCGCCTCCTTGCTGNGCTATTGGTGCAACACCGTGGATCTGACACTATTTCTCATGTTTCCTTACATTCCTTTGTGGCCATTCTAGTCTATGTCAATGATCCCATCATCGCCTCTCCTAGCCCTACTACTGTTTAGTTATTCAAGATCCTTCTACATTCCACATACAAGATGATGGATCTGGGGCCAACTCAAGTGTTTTTCCATATGGACCTGTAGCGTGATCGCCAATGTCTCACTCTGCTTGTGCATCGGGCTGCTTATGATCGTAGTTTAAAAGAGCGCTTCGCCTCCTTGCTGGCCGATGCACCTATTGTATACCCCGATGACCCCGACAGGCTAATGCCTATTATAGTCTTCTGATCCATCACAGCTAGAACAAAGCCGATGTCGTTGAGTACATTAGCGTGATCGGATCCCTCATGTACCTCGCGACCACCACTCAGGCAGATGTGGCTTTCTCGGTCAGTTTATTGACCCAGTTCTTCCAGCAGCCTCGTTAAATACGTTTTGAGGATACCCTACTCGCCTCCTGCTATGTGCTCTCTGCATCACATGTAGGATTGTGCTATTGCGCACAACGATTTGTGGTTGTTAATGAAGACACAGGCAGCGATTAGTCATATGACACAGATTCTCGCAGTCACATATGGTACACTTTTCTTTTTGGTAGGACTGCACTTTCCTAGAAGAGTGGAAAACAGGGGTGTGTTGCTCTCAGCTCAAGTTAGGACGAGTACATTACACTTTATGCAAGTGTACATTACACTTTATGCAAGTATCGTGGCTTTCTTGCATGTTGGGAAATTTGTGTGTTCCCATTTGGTGCATCAATATACACCGCAAAAATCAGAGTACAAATGCAATCAATAAATACGATGGCATGCATCATTCTCACACGAAGTACATCAACATTGAGCATCACTTTGTATGCGAGCGTGTTGTTGTCACAGAAGTTCAGGTTGTCTAGGTTGAATCTTGTCAGCAACGTACAAAATTTCTCACCAAAGCTCTCAACAACGGCATGTTTAAGGCAGTTGTACATGCTGTTGGTCTGCTGCTTGCCTATGTTGCCCCTAATTGATGCGGATGTACCTCTCTGCTCCTTGTGATATGTGGTCTCATGTTACATGGGCATGCATTGTTCTCACTCTCATGTGTGTGGACTGTTTGTCTTTGGATCATGGGGGAGTGTTGTTAATGGGTGTAAGACATGCAAGTGACCCTTTAACCCTTTCCACATACACATGCATACACACAAACACGCACGCACACATACACCCACCCACACACACACATACACACACACACACACACACACACACACACACG
>SZWC01005353.1:142535-156972 GCA_023375785.1 Penium margaritaceum | reverse complement strand
TAGTCGCGCCCTACTTCCACCCTAGTTGGTTCCTAGTTGCGTCCTAGTTGCGCCCTAGTTGCGCCCTAGTTGCGCCCTAGTTGCACCGTAGTTACGTCCTACTTGTGTCCTACTTGCGCCCTACTTGTGCCCTAGTTTAACCCTACTTGCGCCCTAGTTGTGCATTGGTTACGCCGTAGTTGCGCCCTACTTGCACCCTAGTTGTGCCCTAGTTGTGTCCTACTTGCGCCCTACTTGTACCCTAATTGCGCCCTAGTTACGTCCTAGTTGCATCCTGGTTGCGCCCTAGTTGCACCCTTGTTGCACCCTAGTTACGTCCTAGTTGCGCCCTACTTGCACCCTACTTGCGTCCTCCTTGTGTCCTACTTGCTCCCTAGTTGAGCCCCAGTTGCACCCTAGTTGCATCTCAATTGGGCACTAGCTACGCTTTAGTTACGCCCTAGTCATGCCCTACTTGCACCCTAGTTGCGCCATAATTGCGCCCTACTTGCACCTGTGTTGGACACTAGCGACGTCCTAGTTGCGCCCTACTTGAGCCCTAGTTGCGCCCTAGTTGCGTCCTACTTGCGCCCTAGTTACACCCTGCATGCGTCCTACTTGCGCCCTACTTGGGCCCTAGTTGCATCCTAGTTGTGCCCTACTTGTGCCCTACTTGCACCCTACTTGCGCCCTACTTGCACCCTAGTTGTGCCCTAGTTGTGCCCTAGTTGCACCCTAGTTGTGCCCTACTTGCGTCCTAGTTGCGTCCTACTTGTGCCCTAGTTGCGTCCTAGTTGCGCCCTACTTTCACCTCACTTGTGCCCTACTTGCACCCTAGTTGCACCCTAGTTGTGCTCTAGTTGCACCCTAGTTATGCCCTAGTTGCGCCCTACTTGCGCCCTAGTTGCGCCCTAGTAGCGCCCTAGTTGCGCCCTAGTTGTACCTCAACTGGACAGTAGCTACGCCCTAGTTGCGCCCTAGTTGCATTCTAGTTGCATCCTACTTGCGCCCTACTTGCGTCCTAGTTGCGCCCTACTTGCTTCCTACTTGCGCTGTACTTGCACCCTAGTTGTGCCCTAGTTGCGCCCTACTTCGTCCTAGTTGCGCCCTACTTGCGCCCTAGTTGCGCCCTTGTTGCGCCTCAGTTGGGCACTAGCTACGTCCTAGTTGTGCCCTAGTTGTGCCCTATTTGCGTCCTACTTGCGTCCTAGTTGTGTCCTAGTTGCGCCCTAGTTGCACCCTAGTTGTACCCTACTTGCGCCCTTGTTGCGCCCTAGTTGCGCACTAGTTACGCCTTAGTTGCACCCTAGTTGCGTCCTACTTGCGCCCTACTTGCGTCCTACTTGTGCCCTAGTTGCACCCTACTTGCGCCCTAGTTGTGCCCTAGTTTCGCCCTAGTTGCGCCCTACTTGCACCCTAGTTGCGTCCTAGTTGTACCCTACTTGCAACCTACTTGCACCCTTCTCGCGTCCTAGTTGTGCCCTAGTCGCATCCTAGTTGCGGCCTAGTTGCGTCGTAGCTGCGCCCTAGTTGCGCCCTAGTTGCATCCTACTTGCGCCATACTTGCGCCCTCCTTGTGGCCTACTTGCTCCCTAGTTGAGCCCTAGCTGCGTCCTAGCTGCATCTCAGTTGGGAACTAGCTACGCCCTAGTTGCGCCCTAGTCGCGCCCTACTTGCGCCCTAGTTGTGCCCTAGTTGCGCCATAGTTGCACCCTACTTGCGCCTGAGTTGGGCACTAGCGACGTCCTAGTTGTGCCCTACTTACACCCTAGTTGCGCCCTAGTTGTGTCGTACTTGCGCCCTAGTTACACCCTACATGCGTCCTACTTGCGTCCTCCTTGCGCCCTTGTTGCGCCCTAGTTGCGTCCTAGTTGCGCCCTTCTTGTACCCTACTTGCACCCTACTTGCACCCTAGTTTTGCCCTAGTTGTGCCCTAGTTGTACCCTAGTTGTACCCTAGTTGCGCCCTAGTTGTGTCCTAGTTGCAGAATAGCTGCGTCCTACTTGCGCCCTATTTGTGCCGTACTTGCGCCCTACTTGCACCCTACTTGCGTCTTAGTTGCGCCCTAGTTGCATCCTAGTTGCGCCCTAGTTGCACCCTAGTTGCGCCTTAGTTGCGCCCTAGTTGCACTTTAGTTGTGCCCTAGTTGCGCCCTACTTGCGCCCTACTTGCACCCTACTTGCGTCTTAGTTGCGCCCTAGTTGCGCCCTACTTCGTCCTAGTTGCGCCCTACTTCGTCCTAGTTGCGCCCTACTTCGTCCTAGTTGCGCCCTACTTCGTCCTAGTTGCGCCCTACTTCGTCCTAGTTGCGCCCTACTTCGTCCTAGTTGCGCCCTACTTCGTCCTAGTTGCGCCCTACTTCGTCCTAGTTGCGCCCTACTTCGTCCTAGTTGCGCCCTACTTCGTCCTAGTTGCGCCCTACTTCGTCCTAGTTGCGCCCTACTTCGTCCTAGTTGCGCCCTACTTCGTCCTAGTTGCGCCCTACTTCGTCCTAGTTGCGCCCTACTTCGTCCTAGTTGCGCCCTACTTCGTCCTAGTTGCGCCCTACTTCGTCCTAGTTGCGCCCTACTTCGTCCTAGTTGCGCCCTACTTCGTCCTAGTTGCGCCCTACTTCGTCCTAGTTGCGCCCTACTTCGTCCTAGTTGCGCCCTACTTCGTCCTAGTTGCGCCCTACTTCGTCCTAGTTGCGCCCTACTTCGTCCTAGTTGCGCCCTACTTCGTCCTAGTTGCGCCCTACTTCGTCCTAGTTGCGCCCTACTTCGTCCTAGTTGCGCCCTACTTCGTCCTAGTTGCGCCCTACTTCGTCCTAGTTGCGCCCTACTTCGTCCTAGTTGCGCCCTACTTCGTCCTAGTTGCGCCCTACTTCGTCCTAGTTGCGCCCTACTTCGTCCTAGTTGCGCCCTACTTCGTCCTAGTTGCGCCCTACTTCGTCCTAGTTGCGCCCTACTTCGTCCTAGTTGCGCCCTACTTCGTCCTAGTTGCGCCCTACTTCGTCCTAGTTGCGCCCTACTTCGTCCTAGTTGCGCCCTACTTCGTCCTAGTTGCGCCCTACTTCGTCCTAGTTGCGCCCTACTTCGTCCTAGTTGCGCCCTACTTCGTCCTAGTTGCGCCCTACTTCGTCCTAGTTGCGCCCTACTTCGTCCTAGTTGCGCCCTACTTCGTCCTAGTTGCGCCCTACTTCGTCCTAGTTGCGCCCTACTTCGTCCTAGTTGCGCCCTACTTCGTCCTAGTTGCGCCCTACTTCGTCCTAGTTGCGCCCTACTTGAGCCCAAAGATAATTGGAGCAAGCCCAAGACAACTGGAGCAAGCCCAAGACAACTGGAGCAAGCCCAAGACCACTGAAGCAAGGCTAAGACAACTGGAGCAATTCCAAGAGACCTGGAGCAAGGCCAAGACAACCGGAGCAAACACAAGACAACTGGAGCAAGGCAAAGACAACTGGAGCAAGTCCAAGACAGTTGGAGCAAGCCCAACACAACTGGAGCAAGCCCAAAACAACTGGAGCAAGCCCAAGACAACTGGAGTAAGTCCAAGACAACTGGAGCAAGCCCAAGACAACTGGAGCAAGGTCAAGACAACTGGAGCAAGGTCAAGACTACTGGAGCAATGTCAAGAGAACTGGAGCAAGTCCAAGACAACTGGAGCAAGCCCACGACAACTGAAGCAAGCCCAAGACAACTGCAGCAAGGTCAAGAAATGTGGAGGTAGGTCAATAATACTGGAGCAAGGGCAAGACAACTGGAGCAAGCCTAAGACAACTGGAGCAAGTCCAAGACAACTGAAGCAAGCCAAAGAAAACTGGAGCAAGGCCAAGACAACTTGAAAAAGCCCAAGACAACTGAAGCAAGTCCAAGAAAACTGGTTCAAAGCCAAGACAACTTGATCAAGCCCGAGATTACTAGAGCAAGCCCAAGAAAACTGGAGCAAGACCAAGACAACTGGATAAAGGTCAAGATAGCGTGAGCAAGGTCAAGACAACTGGAGCAAGCCCAAGACAACAGGAGGAAGGCCAAGACAACTGGAGCACGCCCAAGAAAAATGGAGCAAGCCCAAGACAACTAAGGCAAACCCAAGACAACTGGAGCAAGCCCACGACAACTGAAGCAAGCCCAAGACAACTGCAGCAAGGCCAAGACAACTGGAGCGAGCCTAAGACAACCGGATCAAGCCCAAGACAATTGGAGCAAACCCAAGACAATTGGAGCAAGCCCAAGACAACCGGAGCAAGGCCAAGACATTGGAGCAAGGCTAAGAAAACTGGTGCAAGCACAAGACAACTGGAACAAGCCCAAGACAACTGGAGCAAGGTCAAGACTACTGGAGCAATGTCAAGAGAACTGGAGCAAGTCCAAGACAACTGGAGCAAGCCCACGACAACTGAAGCAAGCCCAAGACAACTGCAGCAAGGCCAAGACAACTGGAGCGAGCCTAAGACAACCGGATCAAGCCCAAGACAATTGGAGCAAACCCAAGACAATTGGAGCAAGCCCAAGACAACCGGAGCAAGGCCAAGACATTGGAGCAAGGCTAAGAAAACTGGTGCAAGCACAAGACAACTGGAACAAGCCCAAGACAACTGGAGCAAGGTCAAGACTACTGGAGCAATGTCAAGAGAACTGGAGCAAGTCCAAGACAACTGGAGCAAGCCCACGACAACTGAAGCAAGCCCAAGACAACTGCAGCAAGGCCAAGACAACTGGAGCGAGCCTAAGACAACCGGATCAAGCCCAAGACAATTGGAGCAAACCCAAGACAATTGGAGCAAGCCCAAGACAACCGGAGCAAGGCCAAGACATTGGAGCAAGGCTAAGAAAACTGGTGCAAGCACAAGACAACTGGAACAAGCCCAAGACAACTGGAGCAAGGTCAAGACTACTGGAGCAATGTCAAGAGAACTGGAGCAAGTCCAAGACAACTGGAGCAAGCCCACGACAACTGAAGCAAGCCCAAGACAACTGCAGCAAGGCCAAGACAACTGGAGCGAGCCTAAGACAACCGGATCAAGCCCAAGACAATTGGAGCAAACCCAAGACAATTGGAGCAAGCCCAAGACAACCGGAGCAAGGCCAAGACATTGGAGCAAGGCTAAGAAAACTGGTGCAAGCACAAGACAACTGGAACAAGCCCAAGACAACTGGAGCAAGGTCAAGACTACTGGAGCAATGTCAAGAGAACTGGAGCAAGTCCAAGACAACTGGAGCAAGCCCACGACAACTGAAGCAAGCCCAAGACAACTGCAGCAAGGCCAAGACAACTGGAGCGAGCCTAAGACAACCGGATCAAGCCCAAGACAATTGGAGCAAACCCAAGACAATTGGAGCAAGCCCAAGACAACCGGAGCAAGGCCAAGACATTGGAGCAAGGCTAAGAAAACTGGTGCAAGCACAAGACAACTGGAACAAGCCCAAGACAACTGGAGCAAGGTCAAGACTACTGGAGCAATGTCAAGAGAACTGGAGCAAGTCCAAGACAACTGGAGCAAGCCCACGACAACTGAAGCAAGCCCAAGACAACTGCAGCAAGGCCAAGACAACTGGAGCGAGCCTAAGACAACCGGATCAAGCCCAAGACAATTGGAGCAAACCCAAGACAATTGGAGCAAGCCCAAGACAACCGGAGCAAGGCCAAGACATTGGAGCAAGGCTAAGAAAACTGGTGCAAGCACAAGACAACTGGAACAAGCCCAAGACAACTGGAGCAAGGTCAAGACTACTGGAGCAATGTCAAGAGAACTGGAGCAAGTCCAAGACAACTGGAGCAAGCCCACGACAACTGAAGCAAGCCCAAGACAACTGCAGCAAGGCCAAGACAACTGGAGCGAGCCTAAGACAACCGGATCAAGCCCAAGACAATTGGAGCAAACCCAAGACAATTGGAGCAAGCCCAAGACAACCGGAGCAAGGCCAAGACATTGGAGCAAGGCTAAGAAAACTGGTGCAAGCACAAGACAACTGGAGCAAGCCCAAGATAACTGGAGCAAGTCCAAGACAACTGGAGCAACCCACAGACAACAGGAGCAAGCCCAAAGACAACTGGAGCAAGCCCAAGAGAACTGGAGCAAGTCCAAGACAACTGGAGCAAGCCCAATACAACTGGAGCAAGGTCAAGACACCTGGAGCAAGGTCAAGACAACTGGAGCAATGTCAAGAGAACTGGAGCAAGTCCAAGACAACTGGAGCAAGCCCAAGGCAACTGGAGCAAGGCCAACACAACTGGAGTAAGCCCAAGACAATTGGTGCAAGGCCAAGACAACTGCCACAAGCCCAAGACGACTGGAGCAAGCCCAAGACAACTGGAGCAAGGCCAAGACATTGGAGCAAGGCAAAGAAAACTGGTGCAAGCACAAGAAAACTGGAGCAAGCCCAAGACATCAAAGGCAAGCCCAAGACAACTGGAGCAAGCCCAAGACAACTGGAGCAAGCCCACGACAACTGGAGCAAGCCCAAGACAACCGGAGCAGGCCCAAGACAATTGGAGCAAGCCCAAGACAACTGAAGCAAGCCCAAAACAACTGGAGCAAGGCCAAGATAACAGGAGCAAGGCCAAGACAACTAGAGCATGCATAAGACAACTGGAGCAAGCCCAAGATAACTGGAGCAAACCCAAGAACACTGGAGCAAGCCCAAGACAACTGGAGCAAGCCCAAGACAACTGGAGCAAGACCAAGACTACTGGAGCAAGCCCAAGGCAGCTGAAGCAAGGCCAAGACAACTGGAGCAAGCCCAAGACAACTGGAGCAAGCCCAAGACTTATGGAGCAAGCGCAAGACAACTGGAGCAAGCCCAAGTCAACTGGAGCAAGCCCAAAAAACCTAGAGCAAGACCAAGACAACTGGATCGAGGCCAAAGCAACTGGAGAAAGGCCAAGACAACTGGAGTTAGGCCAAGACAAATGGAGCAAGCCCTAGACAACTGGAGCAAGTCCAAGGCAACTGGAGCAAGCCCAAGACAACTGGAGCAAGCCCAAGACAACTGGGCAAGTCCAAGACAACAGGAGCAAGCCCAAGACAACTGGAGCAAGCCCAAGACTGCTGGAACAATTCCAAGACAACTAAAGCAAGTCCAAGAAAACTGGAGCAAGGCCAAGACAACTGGAGCAAGCCCAAGACAACTGGAGCAAGCTCAAGACAACTGGAGCAAGCCCAAGACCACTGAAGCAAGGCTAAGACAACTGGAGCAATTCCAAGAGACCTGGAGCAAGGCCAAGCCAACCTGAGCAAGCAAAAGACAACTGGAGCAAGGCAAAGACAACTGGAGCAAGTCCAAGACAGTTGGAGCAAGCCAAAGAAAACTGGAGCAAGCCCAAGACAACTGGAGCAAGCCCAAGACAACAGGAGTAAGTCCAAGAAAACTGGAGCAAGCCCAAGACAACTGGAGCAAGGTCAAGACAACTGGAGCAAGGTCAAGACTACTGGAGCAATGTCAAGAGAACTGGAGCAAGTCCAAGACAACTGGAGCAAGCCCAAGATAACTGAAGCAAGTCCAAGACAACTGGAGCAAGCCCAAGACAACAGGAGTAAGTCCAAGAAAACTGGAGCAAGCCCAAGACAACTGGAGCAAGGTCAAGACAACTGGAGCAAGGTCAAGACTACTGGAGCAATGTCAAGAGAACTGGAGCAAGTCCAAGACAACTGGAGCAAGCCCATGACAACTAGAGCAAGGCCAAGACAGCTTGAGCAAGCCCAAGACAACTAAAGCAAGCCCAAGACAACTGCAGCAAGGTCAAGAAACTTGGAGGTAGGTCAATAAAACTGGAGCAAGGGCAAGACAACTGGAGCAGGCCAAAGAGAACTGGAGCAAGTCCAAGACAACTGAAGCAAGCCAAAGAAAACTGGAGCAAGGCCAAGACAACATGAACAAGCCCAAGACAACTGTAGCAAGTCCAAGAAAACTGGAGCAAAGCCAAGACAACTTGATCAAGCCCGAGATTACTAGAGCAAGCCCAAGAAAACTGGAGCAAGACCAAGACAACTGGAGAAAGGTCAAAATAGCGTGAGCAAGGTCAAGACAGCTGGAGCAAGCCCAAGACAACAGGAGGAAGGCCAAGACAACTGGAGCACGCCCAAGAAAAATGGAGCAAGCCCAAGACAACTGGAGCGAGCCCAAGACAACTAAGGCAAACCCAAGACAACTGGAGCAAGATCAAGACAACTGGAGCAAGGCCAAGACAACTGGAGCGAGCCTAAGACAACCGGATCAAGCCCAAGACAATTGGAGCAAACCCAAGACAACTGGAGCAAGCCCAAGACAAGTGGAGCAAGCCCAAGACAACTGGAGCAAGCCTAAGACAATTGGAGAAAGGCCAAGACAACTGGAGCAAGCCCAAAACAACTGGAGCAAGGCCAAGACAACAGGAGCAAGGCCAAGAGAACTGGGCCATGCATAAGACAACTGGAGCAAGGCCAAGACAACAGGAGCAAGGCCAAGAGAACTGGGCCATGCATAAGACAACTGGAGCAAGGCCAAGACAACAGGAGCAAGGCCAAGAGAACTGGGCCATGCATAAGACAACTGGAGCAAGGCCAAGACAACAGGAGCAAGGCCAAGAGAACTGGGCCATGCATAAGACAACTGGAGCAAGGCCAAGACAACAGGAGCAAGGCCAAGAGAACTGGGCCATGCATAAGACAACTGGAGCAAGGCCAAGACAACAGGAGCAAGGCCAAGAGAACTGGGCCATGCATAAGACAACTGGAGCAAGGCCAAGACAACAGGAGCAAGGCCAAGAGAACTGGGCCATGCATAAGACAACTGGAGCAAGGCCAAGACAACAGGAGCAAGGCCAAGAGAACTGGGCCATGCATAAGACAACTGGAGCAAGGCCAAGACAACAGGAGCAAGGCCAAGAGAACTGGGCCATGCATAAGACAACTGGAGCAAGGCCAAGACAACAGGAGCAAGGCCAAGACAACTGGAGCACAAATAAGACAACTGGAGCAAGCCCAAGACAACTGGAGCAAGACCAAAACAACTGGAGCAAGCCCAAGACAACTGGAGCAAGTGCAAGACAACTGGAGCAAGCCCAAGACAACTGGAGCAAGCTCAAGACAACTGGAGCAAGCCCAAGACAACTGGAGCAAGTCCAAGACAACTGGAGCAAGCCTAAGACAATTGGAGAAAGGCCAAGACAACTGGAGCTAGCCCAAAACAACTGGAGCAAGCCAAGGACGACTGGAGCAAGCCCAAGACAACCAGAGCAAGGCCAAGACAACTGGAGAAAGCCCAATATAACTGGAGCAAGGTCAAGACAACTAGAGTAAGGTCAAGACAACTGGAGCAATGTCAAAAGAACTGGAGCAAGGCCAAGACAACTGGAGCAAGCCCAAGACAACAGGAGAAACGACAGGATACCTGGAGCAAGCTTAATACAAGTGGAGCAAGGCCAAGACAACTGGAGCAATCCCAAGACAACTGGAGAAAGTCCAAGACAACTGAAGTAAGCCCAAGACAACTGGAGCAAGCCAAAAACAACTGGTGCAAGCCCAAGACAACTGGAACAAGCCCAAGACAACTGGAGCAAGTTTATGACAACTGGAGCAAACCCAAGAAAACTGGAGCAAGCCCAAGACAACTGGAGCAAGCCCAAGACAACTAGAGCAAACCCAAGACATCTGGAGCAAACCCAAGATAACTGGAGCAAGGCCAAGACAACTGGAGCAAGCCTAAGACAACTGGAGCAAGCCCAAGATAACTGGAGCAAGCCCAAGACAACTAGAGAAAGCCTAAGAAAACTGGAGCAATTCCAAGATACCTGGAGCAAGGCCAAGACAACTGGAGCAAGCAAAAGACAACTGGAGCAAGGCCAAGAGAACTGGAGCAAGTCCAAGACAGTTGGAGCAAGCCAAAGACAACTGGAGCAAGCCCACGACAACTGGAGCAAACCAGAAATTACTGGAGCAAGTCCAAGACAACTGGAGAAAGCCCAAGAATACTGAAGGAAGCCCGAGACAACTGGAGCAAGCCCAAGACAACATGAGCAAGTCCAAGACAACTGGAGCAAGCCCTAGACAACCGGAGCAAGCCCAAGACAACTGGAGCAAGCCCAAGACAACTGGAGCAAGCCCAAGACAACTGGAGCAAAGCCAAAACAACTGGAGCAAGCCCAAGACAACTGGAGAAAGTGCAAGACAACTCGAGCAAGCCCAAGACAAGTGGAGCAAGCTTAAGACAACTGGAGCAAGCCCAAGACAACTGGAGCAAGCCTAAGACAACTGGAGAAATCCCAAGACAATTGGAGCAAGGCCAAGACAACTGGAGCTAGCTTAAAACAACTGGAGCAAGCCCAAGACAACTGGAGCAAGCCCAAGACAACTGGAGCAAGGCCAAGACAACTGGAGCAAGCCCAAAACAACTGGAGCAAGCCCAAGACAACCGGAGCAAGGCCGAGGCAACTGGAGTGAAACCAAGACAAATGGAGCAAGCCCAAGACAACTGGAGTAAGGTCAAGATGACTGGAGCAAGGTCAAGACAACTGGAGCAATTTCAAGAGAACTGGAGCAAGTCCAAGACAACTGGAGCAAGCCCCAGACAACTGGAGCAAGTCCAAGACAATTGGAACAAGCCCAAGACAACTAGAGCAAGGCCAAGACAACTTGAGGAAGCCCAAGACAACTGAAGCAAGCCCAAGACAACTGGAGCAAGGTCAAGAAACGTGGAGGTAGGTCAAGACAACTCGCGCAAGGTGAAGGCAACTGGAGCAAGCCCAAGACAAATAGAGCAAGTCCGAGACAACTGAAGCCTTCCAAAGACAAATGGAGCAAGGACATGACAACTAGAGCAAGCCCAAGACAACTGAAGCAAGACCAAGACAACTGGAGCAAGGGCAAGACAGTTGGAGCAAGGTCAAGACAACTGGCGCAAGGCCAAGACAATTGGAGCAAGTCGAAGACAACTGGAGGAATTCCAAGACAACTGGAGCAAGCCCAAGACAACTTGAGAAAGGCCAAGACAACTGGAGCAAGATCAAAACAACTGGAGCAAGTCAAAGACAACTGGAGCAAGCCCAAGACAACGGGAGGAAGCCCAAAAAAACTAGAGCAAGGCCAAGACAACTGGAGCAAGCCCAAGACAACTGGAGCAAGGCCAAGACAACTGGAGCAAGCCCAAGAAGACTGGAGCAAGCCCAAGACACCTGGAGAAAGGCCACGACATCTGGAGCAAGCCCAAGAAAACTGGAGCAAGACCAAAACAACTGGAGCAAGCCCAAGACAACTGGAGCAAGTGCAAGACAGCTGGATCAAGCCCAAGACACCTGGAGCAAGCCCAAGAAAACTGGAGCAAGACCAAAACAACTGGAGCAAGCCCAAGACAACTGGAGCAAGTGCAAGACAGCTGGATCAAGCCCAAGACACCTGGAGCAAGCTTAAGACAACTGGAGAAAGCCCAAGACAACTGGAGCAAGCCCAAGACAACTGGAGCGTGCCCAAAACAACTGGAGCAAGGCCAAGACAACAGGAGCTAGCCCAAGACAACTGGAGAAAGCCCAAGACAACTGGAGCAAGCCCAAGACAACTGGAGCGTGCCCAAAACAACTGGAGCAAGGCCAAGACAACAGGAGCTAGCCCAAAACAACTGGAGCAAACCCAAGACAACTGGAGCAAGCTCATGACAACTGGAGCAAGGCCAAGACAACTGGAGCAAGCCCAAAACAACTGGAGTAAGCCCAAGGCAACCGGAGCAAGACCAAGGCAATTGGAGCAAGACCAAGACAACTGGAGCAAGCCCAAGACAACTGGAGCAAGATCAAAAGACCTGGAGCAAGGTCAAGACAACTGGAGCAATGGCAAGAGAACTGGAGCAAGGCCAAGACAACTGGAGCAAGGCCAGGACAACTGGAGATATCCCAAGACAACTGGAGCAAGTCCAAGACAACTGAAGTAAGCCCAAGACAACTGGAGCAAGCCCAAAACAACTGGAGAAAGCCCAAGACAACTGGAACAAGCCCAAGACAACTGGAGCATGTTTAAGACAACTGGAGCAAACCCAAGAAAACTGGAGCAAGCCCAAGACAACTGGAGCAAGCTCAAGACAACTAGAGCAAACCCAAGAAAACTGAAGCAAGCCCAAGAGAACTGGAGCAAGGCCAAGACAAACGGAGCAAGCCCAAGACAACTGGAGCAAGCCCAAGACAACTGGAGCAAGGCCAAGATAACTGGAGCAAGCCCAAGACAACTGGAGCAAGCCTAAGACAACTAGAGCAATTCCAAGATACCTGGAGCAAGGCCAAGACATCTGGAGCAAGAACAAGACAATTGGAGCAAGGCCAAGACAACTGGAGCAATTCCAAGACAGTTGGAGAAAGCCCAAGACAACTGGAGCAAGCCCACAACAACTGGAGCAAACCAGAAACAACTGGAGAAAGTCCAAGACAACTGGAGCAATCCCTAGAAAACTGAAGGTAGTCTGAGACAACTGGAGCACGCTCAAGACAACTAGAGCAAGTCCAAGACAATTGGAGCAAGCCCAAGACAACCGGAGCAAGCCCAAGACAACTGGAGCAAGCCCAAGACAACTGGAGGAAGCCCAAGACAACTGGAGAAAGACCAAAATGACTAGAGCAAGCCCAAGGCAACTGGAGCAAGTGCAAGACAACTGGAGCAAGCCCAAGACAAGTGCAGCAATCTTAATACAACTGGAGCAAGCCCAAGACAACTGGAGCAAGCCCAAGACAACTGGAGAAAGCCCGAGACAATTGGAGCAAGGCCAAGACAACTGGAGCTAGCTTAAAACAACTGGAGCGAGCCCAAGACAACTGGAGCAAGCCCAAGACAACTGGAGCAAGGCTAAGACAACCGGAGCAAGCCCAAAACAACTAGAGCAAGCCCAAGAGAACCGGAGCAAGGCCAAGGCAACTGAAGCGAGACCAAGACAACTGGAGCAAGCCCAAGACAACTGGAGCAAGGTCAAGATAATTGTAGCAAGGTGAAGACAACTGGAGCAATGTCAAGAGAACTTGAGCACGTCCAAGACAACTGGAGCAAGCCCAAGACAACTGGAGCAAGTCCAAGACAATTGGAACAAGCCCAAGACAACTAGAGCAAGACCAAGACAACTTGAGCAAGCCCAAGACACCTGAAGCAAGCCCAAGACAACTGGAGCAAGGTGAAGAAACGTGGAGGTAGGTCAAGACAGCTCGAGTAAGGTGAAGACAACTGGAGCAAGCCCAAGACAACTGGAGCAAGTCCAAGACAACTGAAGCCTTCCAAAGACAAATGGAGCAAGACCACGACAACTTGAGAAAGCCCAAAACAACTGAAGCAAGACCAAGACAACTGGAGGAAGGGCAAGACAGTTGTTTCAAGGTCAAGACAACTGGCGCAAGGCCAAGACAACTGGAGGAGGCCGAAGACAACTGGAGTAATTCCAAGACAACTGGAGCAAGCCCAAGACAACTGGAGAAAGGCCAAGACAACTGGAGGAGGCCGAAGACAACTGGAGCAGGCCCAAGACAACTGGAGGAAGGGCAAGACAGTTGTTTCAAGGTCAAGACAACTGGCGCAAGGCCAAGACAACTGGAGGAGGCCGAAGACAACTGGAGTAATTCCAAGACAACTGGAGCAAGCCCAAGACAACTGGAGAAAGGCCAAGACAACTGGAGCTAGCTCAAGACCATTGGAGCAAGTCAAAGACAACTGGAGCAAGTCAAGAGAACAGGAGGAAGCCCAAAACAATTAGAGCAAGGCCAAGACAACTGGAGCAAGCCCAAGACAACTGGAGCAAGGCCAAGACAAATGGCGCAAGCCCAAGAAAACTGGAGCAAGCCCAAGACACCTGGATCAAGGCCAAGAAAACTGGAGCAAGCCCAAGAAAACTGGAGAAAGCCCAAGACAACCGGAGCAAGCCCAAGACAACTAAGGCAAACCCAAGACAACTGGAGCAAGCCCAAGACAACCGGAGCAAGCCCAAGACAATTGGAGCAAGCCCAAGACAACTGGAGCAAGCCAAAATAACTGGAGCAAGCCCAAAATAACTGGAGCAAGGCCAAGACAACAGGAGCAAGGCCAAGACAACTGGAGCACACATGAGACAACTGAAGCAAGCCCAAGATAACTGGAGGACGGCCAAGACAACTGGAGCAAGACCTAGACAACTGGAGCAAGCCCAAGACAACTGGAGCAAGGCCAAGAAAACTGGAGCAAGCCCAAGACAACTGGAGCAAGCCTAAGACAACTTAAGCAAGTCTAAGACAACTGGAGCAAGCCCAAGACAACTGGAGCAAGCCCAAGTAAACTGGAGCAAGCCCAAGAAATCCAGAGCAAGACCAAGACAACTGGAGCAAGGCCAAGACACCTGGAGCAAGGCCAAGACAACTGGAACAAGCCCAAGACAACTGAAGCAAGCCCAAGACAACTGGAGCAAGCCGAAGTCAACTGGAGCAAGCCCAAGTAAACTGGAGCAAGCCCAAGAAATCTAGAGCAAGACCAAGACAACTGGAGCAAGGCCAAGACAACTGGAGCAAG
>SZWC01005353.1:129378-142212 GCA_023375785.1 Penium margaritaceum | reverse complement strand
AGAGCAAGACCAAGACAACTGGAGCAAGGCCAAGACATTTGGAGCAAGGCCAAGACAACTTGAGCCAGGCCAAGACAACTGGCGCAAGCTTAAGACAACTGGAGAAAGCCCAAGACAACTGGAGCAAGTCAAAGACAACTGGAGCAAGCCCAACACAACTGGAGCAAGTTTAATACAACTGGAGCAAGCCCAAGTCAAATAGAGAAAGCCCAAGACAACTGGAGCAAGTTTAATACAACTGGAGCAAACCCACGAAAACTGGAGCAAAGATAAGTGGAGCAAGTCCAAGACAACTAGAGCAAACCCAAGAAAACTGGAGTAAGCCCAAGACAACTGGAGCAATGCCAAGACAACTGGAGCAAGCCCAAGACAACTGGAGCAAGCCCTAGACAACTGGAGCAAGCCCAAAATAACTGGAGCAAGCCCAAGACAACTGGAGCAAGCCTAAGACAACTGGAGCAATTCCACGATACCTGAAGCAAGGCCAAAACAACTGGAGCAAGCACAAGACAACTGGAGCAAGGCCAAGACAATTGGAGCAAGTCCAAGACAGTTGGAGCAAGCCCAAGACAACTGGAGCAAGCCCACGACGACTGGAGAAAACCAGAAACGATTGGAGCAAGTCCAAGACAGCTGGAGCAAGCCCAAGAAAACTGAAGGAAGCCCGAGACAACTGGAGCAAGCCCAAGACAACTGGAGCAAGTCCAAGACAACTGGAGCAAGCCCAAGACAACAGGAGCAAGCCCAAGAAGACTGGAGCAAGCCCAAGACAACTGGAGCAAGCCCAAGACAACTGGAGCAAGTCCAAGACAACTGGAGCAAGCCCAAGACAAAAGGAGCAAGCCCAAGAAGACTGGAGCAAGCCCAAGACAACTGGAGCAAGCCCAAGACAACTGGAGCAAGCCCAACACAATTGGAGCAAACCCAAGACAACTGGAGAAAGTGCAAGACAACTGGAGCAAGCCCAAGAAAACTGGAGCAAGCCCAAGACAACTGGAGCAAGACCAAAATAACTGGAGCAAGCCCAAGACAACAGGAGCAAGTGAAAGACAACTGAAGCAAGCCCAAGACAAGTGGAGCAAGCTTAAGACAACTGGATCAAGTCCAAGACAACTGGAGCAAGCCCAAGACAACTGGAGAAAGCCCAAGACAATTGGTGCAAGGCCAAGACAACCGGAGCTAGCTGAAAACAATTGGAGCAAGCCCAAGACAACTGGAGCAAGCCCAAGACAACAGGAGCAAGGCCAAGACAACTGGAGCAAGCCCAAAACAACTGGAGCAAGCCCAAGACAACCGGAGCAAGGCCAAGGCAACTGGAGAAAGACCAAGACAAGTGGAGCAAGCCCAAGACAACTGAAGCAAGGTCAAGATAACTGGAGCAAGGTCAAGACAACTGGAGCAATGTCAAGAGAACTGGAGCAAGTCCAAGACAACTGGAGCAAGCCCAAGACAAGTGGAACAAGGCCAAGACAACTTGAGCAAGCCCAAGACAACTGAAGCAAGCCCAAGAAAACTGGAGCAAGGTCAGGAAACGTGGAGGTAGGTCAAGACAGCTTGAGCAAAGTGAAGACAACTGGAGCAAGCCCAAGACAACTGGAGCAAGTCCAAGAAAACTGAAGCCTTCCAAAGACAAATGGAGCAAGGCCACGACAACTTAAGCAAGCCCAAGAGACCTGAAGCAAGACCAAGACAACTGGAGCAAGGGCAAGACAGTTGGAGCAAGGTCAAGAAAACTGGCGCAAGGCCAAGACAACTGGAGCAAGCCGAAGACAACTGGAGCAATTCCAAGATAACTGGAGCAAGTCCAAGACAACTGGAGAAAGGCCAAGACAACCGGAGCAAGCTCAAGACAACTGGAGGAAGTCAAAGACAACTGGAGCAAGCCCAAGACAACAGGAGGAAGCCCAAAACAATTAGAGCAAGGCAAAGACAACTGGAGAAAACCCAAGACAACTGGAGCAAGACCAAGACAACTGGAGCAAGCCCAAGAAAACTGGAGCAAGCCCAAGACACCTGGAGCAAGGCCAAGAAAACAGAAGCAAGCCCAAGAAAACTTGAGCAAGCCCAAGACAACTGGAGCAAGCCCAAGACAACTGGAGCAAGCCCAAGAAAACTGGAGCAAGCCCAAGACACCTGGAGCAAGGCCAAGAAAACAGAAGCAAGCCCAAGAAAACTTGAGCAAGCCCAAGACAACTGGAGCAAGCCCAAGACAACTAAGGCGAACCCAAGACAACTGGAGCAAGCCCAAGACAACTGGAGCAAGGCCAAGACAACTGGAGAAAACCCAAGACAACCGGAGAGAGCCCAAGACAATTGGAGCAAGCCCAAGAAAACTGGAGCAAGCCAAAAAAACTGGAGCAAGCGCAAGATAGCTGGAGCAAGGCCAAGACAACAGGAGGAAGGCCAAGACAACTGGAGCACACATAAGACAAGTGGAGCAAGGCCAAGATAACTGGAGCAAGGCCAAGACAACTGGAGCAAGTCCAAGACAACTGGAGCTTGCCCAAAAAAACTGGAGAGAGCCCAAGACAACTGGAGCAAGACCAAGGCAACTGGAGCAAGGCCAAGACAACTGGAGCGAGCCCAAGACAACTGGAGCAAGGCCAGGACAATTGGAGTTAGCCCAATGCAAGTGGAGCAAGGCCAAGACAACTGGAGCAATCCCAAGACAACTGGAGCAAGTCCAAGACAACTGAAGTGAGGCCAAGACAACTGGAGCAAGCCCAGAACAACTAGAGCAAGCCCAAGACAACTGGAACAAGCCCAAGAAAACTGGAGCAAGTTTAAGACAACTGGAGCAAATCCGAGAAAACTGGAGCAAGCCCAAGATAACTGGAGCTAGTCCAAGACAACTAGAGAAAACCCAAGACAACTGGAGCAAGCCCAAGGCAACTGGAGCAAGGCCAAGACAACTGGAGCAAGCCCAAAACAACTGGAGCAAGCCCAAGACAACCGGAGCAAGGCCAAGACAACTGGAGAAAACCCAAGACAACTGGAGCAAGCCCAAGGCAACTGGAGCAAGGCCAAGACAACTGGAGCAAGCCCAAAACAACTGGAGCAAGCCCAAGACAACCGGAGCAAGGCCAAGGCAACTGGAGCAAGACCAAGACAACTGGAGCAAGCCCAAGACAACTGGAGCAAGGTCAAGACATCTGGAGCAAGGTCAGGACAACTGGAGCAATGTCAAGAGAACTAGAGAAAGGCCAAGACAACTGGAGCAAGCCCAAGACAACTGGAGCAAGGCCAGGACAACTGGAGTTAGCCCAATGCAAGTGGAGCAAGGCCAAGACAACTGGAGCAATCCCAAGACAACTGGAGCAAGCCCAAGACAACTGGAGCAAGGCCAGGACAACTGGAGTTAGCCCAATGCAAGTGGAGCAAGGCCAAGACAACTGGAGCAATCCCAAGACAACTGGAGCAATTCCAAGACAACTGAAGTAAGGCCAAGACAATTGGAGCAAGCCCAAGACAACTGGAACAAGCCCAAGAAAACTGGAGCAAGTATTAGACAACTGGAGCAAACCCAAGAAAACTAGAGCAAGCCCAAGATAACTGGAGCTAGCCCAAGACAACTAGAGAAAACCCAAGACAACTGGAGCAAGCCCAAGACAAATGGAGCAAGGCCAAGACAACTGGAGCAAGCTCAAGACAACTAGAGCAATCCCAAGAGTACTGGAGCACGCCCAAGACATCTGGAGCAATGCCAAGACAACAGGAGCAAGCCCAAGGCAACAGGAGCAAGGCCAAGACAACTGGAGCAAGCCCAAGACAAGTGGAGCAAGTCCAAGACACTTGGAGCAAGCCCAAGACAACTGGAGCGAGTTCAAGACAACTGGAGCAAGCCCAAGACACTTGGAGCAAGCCCAAGACAACTGGAGCAAGGCCAAGACAACTGGAGCAAGTCCAGGACAACTGTAGCAAGCCCAAGGCATTTGGAGCAAGCCCAAGACAACTGGAGCAAGCCCAAGACAACTGGAGCAAGCCCAAAACAACTGGAGCAAGCCCAAGACAACTGGAGCAAGTGCAAGAAAACTGGAACAAGCCCAAGAAAACTGGAGCAAGCCCAAGACAAATGGAGCAAGTACAAGAGAACTGGAGCAAGTCCAAGACAACTGGAGCAAGCCCGAAAGAAATGGAGCAAGCTCAAGGCAACTGGAGCAAGTGCAATACAACTGGAGCAAGCCCAAGACAACTGGAGCAAGCTTAAGAAAACTGGAGCAAGCCCAAGCCAACTGGAGCAAGCCCAAGACAACTGGAGCAAGGCCAAGGCAACTGGAGCAAGACCAAGACAGCTGTAGCAAGCCCAAGGCAACTGGAGCAAGGTCAAGACAACTGGAGCAAGTTCAAGACAACTGGAGTAATGTCAAGAGAACTGGAGCAAGGCCAAGACAACTGGATCAAGCCCAAGACAACTGGAGCAAGTCCAGGACAATTGGAACAACCCCAAGATAACTGAAGCAAGCCCAAAAGAACTGGAGCAAGGTAAAGACAACTGGAGCAAGGTCAAGACAAGTGGAGCAAGTTTAAGACAACTAAGGAAAACCCAAGACAACTGGAGCAAGCCCAAGACAACTGGAGCAAGCCCAAAACAACTGGAGCAAGGTCAAGACAAGTGGAGCAAGTTTAAGACAACTAAGGAAAACCCAAGACAACTGGAGCAAGCCCAAGACAACTGGAGCAAGCCCAAAACAACTGGTGCAAGCCCGAGACAACCGGAGCAATCCCAAGAAAATTGGAGCAAGCCCAAGACAACTGGAGCAAGGCCCAAAAGAACTGGAGCAAGGCCAAGACGACAGGAGCAAGGCCAAGACAACTGCAGCACACATGAGAAAACTGGAGCAAGCCCAAGACAACTGGAGCAAGCCCAAGAAAACTGGAGCTATCCTAAGACAACTGGAACAATTCCAAGATACCTAAAGCAATGCCAAGACAACTGGAGGAAGCACAAGACAACCGGAGCAAGCCCAAGACAGCTGGAGCAAGTCCAAGACAGTTGGAGCAAGACCAAGACAACTGGAGCAATCCCAAGACAACTGGAGCAAGCCAGAAACAAGTGGAGAAGGTTTAAGACAAATGGAGCAAGCCCAAGAAAACTGAAGGAAGCCCAAGACAACTGGAGCAAGCCCAAGACAACTGGAGCAATTCCAAGACGACTGGAGCTAGCCCAAGACAACTGTTGCATTCCCAAGACAACTGGAGCAAGCCCAAGACAACTGGAGCAAGTCCAAGATAACTGGAGCAAGCCCAAGAACACTGGAGCAAGCCGAATTCAACTGAAGCAATTCTAAGTTAACTGGAGCATGTCCAAGACAACTAGAGCAAGCCCAAGACAACTGCAGAAAGGTAGGATAACTGAAGCAAGCCCAAGACAACTGGAGCAAGCCGAATTCAACTGGAGCAAGCCCAAGAAAACTGGAGCAAGACCAAGACAACTGGAGCAAGGCCAAGACAACTGGAGCAAGCCCAAGACAACTGAAGCCAGGCGAAGACAACTGGAGCGAGCCCAAGACAACTGGAGGAAGGCCAAGACAACGTGAGAAAGCCCAAGAGAACTGGAGCAAGCCCAAGACAATTGGAGCAAGTCCGAGACACCTGGAGCAAGGCCAAGACAACTAGAACAAGCTCAAGACAACTGGAGCAAGTCCAAGACAACTAGAGCATGTCCTAGACAACTGGAGCAAGGCCAAGACAACTGGAGCAAGCCCAAGACAACTGGAGCAAGGCCAAGACAACGTGAGAAAGCCCAAGAGAACTGGAGCAAGCCCAAGACAACTGGAGCAAGGCCAAGACAACGTGAGAAAGCCCAAGAGAACTGGAGCAAGCCCAAGACAACTGGAGCAAGGCCAAGACAACGTGAGAAAGCCCAAGAGAACTGGAGCAAGCCCAAGACAACTGGAGCAAGGCCAAGACAACGTGAGAAAGCCCAAGAGAACTGGAGCAAGCCCAAGACAACTGGAGCAAGGCCAAGACAACGTGAGAAAGCCCAAGAGAACTGGAGCAAGCCCAAGACAACTGGAGCAAGGCCAAGACAACGTGAGAAAGCCCAAGAGAACTGGAGCAAGCCCAAGACAACTGGAGCAAGGCCAAGACAACGTGAGAAAGCCCAAGAGAACTGGAGCAAGCCCAAGACAACTGGAGCAAGGCCAAGACAACGTGAGAAAGCCCAAGAGAACTGGAGCAAGCCCAAGACAACTGGAGCAAGCTCAAGAAACGTGGAGGTAGGTTACGAAAACTGGAGCAAGGTCAAGACAATTGGAGCAAGCCCAACACAACTGGAGCAAGTCCAAGACAACTGAAGCCAGCCAAAGACAACTGTAGCAAGGCCAAGACAATTTGAGCAAGCCCAAGACAACTGAAGCAAGCCCAAGAAAACGGGAGCAAAGCAGAGACATCTTGAGCAAGCCCAAGATTACTAGAGCAAACCCAAGACACCTGGAGCAAGACCAAGACAACTGGAGAAAGGTCAAGACAGCTGGAGCAAGGTCAAGACAACTGGCACAAGGCCAAGACAATTGGAGCAAGCCCAAGACAACTGGAGAAATTCCAAGACAACTGCAGCAGGCGCAAGACAACTGGAGAAAGGCCAAGACAACTGGAGCAAGCCCAAGACAACTAGAGCAAGTCCAAGACAACTGGAGCAAGCCGAAAACAATAGGAGGAAGCCCAAAACAACTGGAGCAAGGCCAAGATAACAGGAGCAAGCCCAAGACAACTGGAGCAAGGCCAAGACAACTCGAGCAAGCCCAAGACGACTGGAGCAAGACCAAGACAACAGGAGCAAGGCCAAGACAACAGGAGCAAGGCCAAGACAACAGGAGCAAGGCCAAGACAACAGGAGCAAGGCCAAGACAACAGGAGCAAGGCCAAGACAACAGGAGCAAGGCCAAGACAACAGGAGCAAGGCCAAGACAACAGGAGCAAGGCCAAGACAACAGGAGCAAGGCCAAGACAACAGGAGCAAGGCCAAGACAACAGGAGCAAGGCCAAGACAACAGGAGCAAGGCCAAGACAACAGGAGCAAGGCCAAGACAACAGGAGCAAGGCCAAGACAACAGGAGCAAGGCCAAGACAACAGGAGCAAGGCCAAGACAACAGGAGCAAGGCCAAGACAACAGGAGCAAGGCCAAGACAACAGGAGCAAGGCCAAGACAACAGGAGCAAGGCCAAGACAACAGGAGCAAGGCCAAGACAACAGGAGCAAGGCCAAGACAACAGGAGCAAGGCCAAGACAACAGGAGCAAGGCCAAGACAACAGGAGCAAGGCCAAGACAACAGGAGCAAGGCCAAGACAACAGGAGCAAGGCCAAGACAACAGGAGCAAGGCCAAGACAACAGGAGCAAGGCCAAGACAACAGGAGCAAGGCCAAGACAACAGGAGCAAGGCCAAGACAACAGGAGCAAGGCCAAGACAACAGGAGCAAGGCCAAGACAACAGGAGCAAGGCCAAGACAACAGGAGCAAGGCCAAGACAACAGGAGCAAGGCCAAGACAACAGGAGCAAGGCCAAGACAACAGGAGCAAGGCCAAGACAACAGGAGCAAGGCCAAGACAACAGGAGCAAGGCCAAGACAACAGGAGCAAGGCCAAGACAACAGGAGCAAGGCCAAGACAACAGGAGCAAGGCCAAGACAACAGGAGCAAGGCCAAGACAACAGGAGCAAGGCCAAGACAACAGGAGCAAGGCCAAGACAACAGGAGCAAGGCCAAGACAACAGGAGCAAGGCCAAGACAACAGGAGCAAGGCCAAGACAACAGGAGCAAGGCCAAGACAACAGGAGCAAGGCCAAGACAACAGGAGCAAGGCCAAGACAACAGGAGCAAGGCCAAGACAACAGGAGCAAGGCCAAGACAACAGGAGCAAGGCCAAGACAACAGGAGCAAGGCCAAGACAACAGGAGCAAGGCCAAGACAACAGGAGCAAGGCCAAGACAACAGGAGCAAGGCCAAGACAACAGGAGCAAGGCCAAGACAACAGGAGCAAGGCCAAGACAACAGGAGCAAGGCCAAGACAACAGGAGCAAGGCCAAGACAACAGGAGCAAGGCCAAGACAACAGGAGCAAGGCCAAGACAACAGGAGCAAGGCCAAGACAACAGGAGCAAGGCCAAGACAACAGGAGCAAGGCCAAGACAACAGGAGCAAGGCCAAGACAACAGGAGCAAGGCCAAGACAACAGGAGCAAGGCCAAGACAACAGGAGCAAGGCCAAGACAACAGGAGCAAGGCCAAGACAACAGGAGCAAGGCCAAGACAACAGGAGCAAGGCCAAGACAACAGGAGCAAGGCCAAGACAACAGGAGCAAGGCCAAGACAACAGGAGCAAGGCCAAGACAACTGGAGCAAGTCCAAGACAACTGGAAGAAGCCCAAGACAACTGGAGCAAGGTCAAGACAACTGGAGCAAGGTCAAGACAACTGGAGCAATTTCAAGAGAACTGGAGCAAGGCCAAGACAACTGGAGCAAGGCCAAGACAACTGGAGCAAGGCCAGGACAACTGGAGTTAGCCCAATGCAAGTGGAGCAAGGCCAAGATGACTGGAGCAAACCCAAGACAACTGGAGCAAGGCCAGGACAACTGGAGTTAGCCCAATGCAAGTGGAGCAAGGCCAAGATGACTGGAGCAAACCCAAGACAACTGGAGCGAGTCCAAGACAACTGAAGTAAGGACAAGACAACTGGAGCAAGCCCAAAACAACGAGAGCAAGCCCGAGACAACTGGAACAAGCCCAAGACAACTGGAGCAAGTTGAAGACATCTGGAGTAAACCCAAGAAAACTGGAGCAAACCCAAGACAACTGGAGCTAGCCCAAGACAACTAGAGAAAACCCAAGACAACTGGAGCAAGCCCAAGACAACTGGAGCAAGGCCAAGACAATTGGAGCAAGCTAAAGACAACTGGAGCAAGCCCAAGACAATAGGAGCAAGCCCAAGACAACTGGAGCAAGCCCAAGACACATGGAGCAAGCCCAAGAGAACTGGAGCAAGACCAGGGCATCTGGAGTTAGCCCAATGCAAGTGGAGCAAGGCCGAGACAACTGGAGCAATCCCAAGACAACTGGAGAAAGTCCCAGACAACTGAAGGCCAAGACAACTGGAGCAAGCCCAAAACAACTAGAGCAAGCCCAAGAAAACTGGAACAAGCCCAAGACAACTGGAACAATCTTTAGACAACTGGAGCAAACCCAAGAAAACTGGAGCAAGTGCAAGACAACTGGAGCAAGCCCAAGACAATAGGAGCAAGGCCAAGACAACTGGAGCGAACCCAAGACAACTGGAGCAAGGCCAAGACAACTGGAGCAAGCCCATGTCAACTGGAGCAAGCCCAAGACACTAGGAGCAAACCCAATACAGCTGGAGCAAGCCCAAGACAACTCGAGCAAGTCCAAGACAACTGGAGGAAGGCCAAGACAACTGGAGCAAGCCCAAGGCAACTGGAGCAAGCCCAAGACATCTGGAGCAAGCCCAAGACAACTGGAACAAGCCGAAGACAACTGGAGCAAGCCCAAAACAACTGGAGCAAGCCCAAGACAAATGGAGCAAGCCCAAGACAACTGGAGCAAGCCCAAGGCAACTCGAGCAAGCCCAAGACGACTGGAGCAAGACCAAGACAACAGGAGCAAGGCCAAAGAAACTGGAGCAAGACCAAGACAGCTTGAGCAAATCCAAGACAACTGGAGGAAGGCCAAGACAACTGGAGCAAGACCAAGACAACAGGAGCAAGGCCAAAGAAACTGGAGCAAGACCAAGACAGCTTGAGCAAATCCAAGACAACTGGAGGAAGGTCAAGACAACTGGTTCAAGGTCAAGACAACACGACTAATGTCAAGAGAAGTGGAGCAAGGATAAGACAACTGGAGCAAGCCCAAGACAACTGGAGCAAGTCAAAGACAATCGGAACAACCCCAAGTCAACTGGAGCAAGGCCAAGACAACTTGAGCAAGCCCAAGACAACTGCAGCAAGCCCACGACAACTGGAGCAAGGTCAAGACAACTGGAGCAAGGTCAATACAAGTGGAGCAAGATCAAGACAACTAAGGCAAACCCAAGACAACCGTAGTAATCCCAAGAAAACTTGAGCAAGGCCAAGACAACTGGAGCAGGCCCAAGACAACCGGAGCAATCCCAAGACAATTGGAGCAAGCCCAAGACAACTAGAGCAAGCCCAAAACAACAAGAGCAATGCCAAGACAACAGGAGTAAGGCCAAGACAACTGCAGCACACATAAGACAACTGGAGCAAGCCCAAGACAGTTGGAGCAAGCCCCAGAGAACTGGAGCAAGCCTAAGACAAATGGAGCAACTCCAAGATACCTGAAGCAAGGCCAAAACAACTGGAGCAAGAACATGACAACTGGAGCAAGCCCAAGAAAGCTGGAGCAAGTTGAAGACAGTTGGAGCAAGCCCAAGACAACTGGAGAAAGCCCGAGACAACTGGAGCAAGCCAGAAACACGTGGAGAAGGTTCAAGACAACTGGAGCAAGCCCAAGAAAACTGAAGGAAGCCCAAGACAACTGGAGCAAGCCCAAGAAAACTGGAGCAAGTCCAAGACGACTGGAGCTAGCCCAAGACAACTGGAGCAAGCCCAAGAAAACTGAAGGAAGCCCAAGACAACTGGAGCAAGCCCAAGAAAACTGGAGCAAGTCCAAGACGACTGGAGCTAGCCCAAGACAACAGGAGCAAGCCCAAGACAACTGGAGCAAGCCCAAGACAACTGGAGCAAGTCCAAGATAACTGTTGCAAGCCCAAGAACACTGGAGCAAGCCCGATTCAACTGGAGCAAGCCTCAGTTAACTGGAGCATGTCCAAGACAACTGGAGCAAGCCCAAGACAACTGGAGCAAGCCCAGGACAACTGAAGCAAGCCCAAGACAACTGGTGCAAGCCCAAGTCAACTGGAGCAAGCCCAAGAAACTGAAGCAAGACCAAGACAACTGGAGCAAGGGCAAGACAATTGGAGCAAGCCCAAGACAACTGAAGCCAGGCCAAGACAGCTGGAGCAACCCCAAGACAACTGGAGCAAGGCCAAGACAACGGGAGCAAGCCCAAGACAACTGGAGAAAGCGCAAGACAATTGGAGCAAGTCCGAGACAACTGGAGCAAGGCCAGGAAAACTAGAACAAGCTAAAGACAACTGGAGCAATTCCAAGACAACTAGAGCAAGTCCAAGAAAACTGGAGCAAGCCCTAGACAACTGGAGCAAGCCCAAGACAACTGGAGCAAGCCCGAGACAACTGGAGCAAGCCCAAGACAACTGAAGCAAGTGCAAGACAACTGGAGCAGGCCCAAGAAAACTGGAGCAAGCCCAAGACAACAAGAGCAAGCCCAAGAAAACTGGAGGAAGCCCAAGACAACTGGAGCAAGCCCAAAACAATTGGAGCAAGCCCAAGACAACTGGAGCAAGCTTAAGACAACTGGAGCAAGACCAAGAAAACTGGAGGAAGCCCAAGACAACTGGAGCAAGCCCAAGACAACTGGAGCAAGGCCAATACAACTGGAGCAAGCCCAAAACAAGTGGAGCAATCCATAGACAACTGGAGCAAGGCAAAGGCAACTGGAGCAAGCCCAAGACAACTGGAGCAAGGCCAAGACAACTGGAGCAATTTCAAGAGAACTGGAGCAAGTCCAAGACAACTGGAGCAAGCCAAGGACAAATGGAGCAAGTCCAAGACAATTAGAACAAGCCCAAGACAACTAGAGTAAGGCCAAGACAACTTGAGCAAGGCCAAGACAACTGAAGCAAGCCCAAGACAACTGGAGCAAGCTCAAAACATGAAGAAAGCTCAAGAAACGTGGAGCTAGGTTAAGACAGCTGGAGCAAGGTCAAGACAACTGGAGCAAGCCCAAGACAACTCGAGCAAGTCCAAGACAACTGAAGCAAGCCATAGACAACTTGAGCAAGGCCAAGACAATTTGAGCAAGCCCAAGACACTCGAAGAAAGCCCAAGAAAACTGGAGCAAAGCCAAGACAACTTGAGAAAGCCCAAGATTACTAGAGCAAACCCAAGACAATTGGAGCAAGACCAAGACAACTAGAGAAAGGTCAAGACAGCTGGAGCAAGGTAAAAAAAACTGGCACAAGGCCATGACAACTGGAGCAAGCCCAAGACAACTGGAGCAAGTCCAAGACAACTGGTGCAAGCCCAAGACTACTGGAGAAAGGCCAAGACAACTGGAGCAACTCCAAGACAACTAGAGCAATTCCAAGACAACTGGAGCAAGCCCAAGACAACAGGAGGAAGCCGAAAACAGCTGGAGCAAGGCCAAGACAACTGGAGCAATCCCAAGACAACTGGAGCAAGGCCAAGACAACTGGAGCAAGCCCAAGAAGACTGGAGCAAGCCCAAGACAAGTAGAGCAAGGCCAAGACAACTGGCGAAAACCCAAGACAACTGGAGCAAGGCCAAGACAACTGGCGAAAACCCAAGACAACTGGAGCAAGACCAAGACAACTAGGGGCAAACCCAAAACAACTGGAGCAAGCCCAAGACAACTGGAGCAAGGCCATAACAACTGGAGCAAGCCCATGTCATTTGGAGCAAGCCCAAGACAATTGGAGCAAGCCCAAAACAAATGGAGCAAGGCCAAGACAACAGAAGCAAGGCCAAGACAACTGGAGCACACATAAGACAAAGAGCAAAGACAAGAAAACTGGATAAAGGCCAAGACAACTGGAGCACACATAAGACAACTGGAGCAAGCCCAAGCCAACTGGAGCAAGTCCAAGAAAACTGGAGCAAGCCCAAGAGAACAGGAGGAAGCCCAAGGCAACTGGAGCTAGCGTAGGACAGCTGGAGCAAGTCCAAGACAACTGGAGCAAGGCCAAGACAACTGGAGCAAG